>RJWT010009352.1:0-25228 GCA_004365215.1 Cuniculus paca
GCATCAGGATAGTCTCTGTTGTATTCCTGCAGTCTTGTTTGAAGTCCTGTATTGCTTTCATTGTTTTCCTTTGATTGGTTTTATTCTATTGTTTTATTTGACTGCATTATACTTGAGGGCATGAGCAGTTATTTTGAAGGTGCCAAGAGGCATTATGGTAGCCATTATTGATTTCCTTTAATTTTGTTATGAGGTCTTGTATCATGTTCATTATTTTGTTGTGATTGACTATTCTATTTTGTTTTGTTTGTTTTTATTATGTTTGATGATATAAACAGCTACTTTGAAGATAGCAAGATACATTACGGTAGCCAGTGTAGTATTTCAACCGCCTTGTTTTGAAGTCCTGTATTGCTTTCATTGTTTTATATTGATTGGTTTTATTCTGTTCTGTTGTGTTTGATCTTATTATTCCTTATGGTATGGGAAGTTATTTTGAAAAGAGCAAGGGGCAACATGGTAATTATTGTTGGTCTATTTTTGTTTTGTCTTGAAGTCTTGTATGACATTCTTTGCTTTGTTTTGATTGAACGTACTGTTTTATTTTGTATTTGTTTTATTCTCTTCAAAATAAAAAAAGAAGAATTAACTTTACACTTTACAAACCGTGGTTTAATCACTTCTAAAGGTATAAATATTACAAACCCTGTACCTAAAATAAACTCAATTATCCTATGATAAAATTATGCTGACATTGTTACGTGCATATTTAGGTTAATGTGAAAACAGTAAATAGCTTTTCAGACTAAGTTATAAAATTCCATTTTCTCCCCGCCTTATGACTTTTGAAGTGACCTTTGAAAACTTTGCCCTGTTTTAAAAAGTAGTCATGGAAAGGCATAGTATAAAGTAGCTGAAAAATAATAATATAGTGATATCTCAGTTCATGAACTTAATTTGCTCCACAGTTTTAGAAAGATGGCCGCATTTATGTTTATTTGGGAAAAATGGCAGCGGTCATGTTTGTTACCCAATGTAGAGTTTGCAAACAAAAACAAAAATTTACCAAATGCTTTTATTTGTGAACCAAATTGTTCACGAACAGAAGCATTCGTGAACCTTAAGGTACCACTGTAATTGATTAGTTTGCTTTTCTAAATCTTCTTATGTATCGCAAGTCTATATTCAAACACTAAAAGAAAGTGTCATAAGAGAAATTTATTTGAAATACTTTTGAACAGGATGAGTTTTCCTTTACCTGTAAACTGATGTCTCAACTGTAGTTTGGGTATAGGACCCTCCATTTTGATTTCATTGTTTTCCAGAATTGCTTCTGTCATTAATTTGGTTGAATCTGAGGATTTCCATAAGGGAATTTTGAATTCGCTGAGTATATGTGATATATTTTCATGTTAGTAAACTAATATTGCACTTGGTACATAATTCAATTAATTTGTGTTTAATAATATAACCTAAAAGTGCAAGGAGGAGAGCTAATTAATTATGATGCAGTACCTGTCTGGTTAACTAGGTAGTATCTTAATTTAAAAAACATTAATTTATTTAAAGTTTTTTATTCTCTCACCTAATCTATCTAGAATCTGGCAGGTGATATGATTCATATTGTGAGCTATCAGTGTCTTGTAATATCCCAATTCTTTTTTGGCATTCAGTGATAAATTTACTGTCAAACTTCTAAGAATTTTTTTCCTCCCTTTCCTTTCTTCCTTTTGTTTTCATTTTTGAGACAGGATCTTGCCAAATTGTCCACACTGGTTTGAAAGTTGTAATTCCTATCTCAGCCTCCTAAGAAGTTGGCATAACAGGTGTGGTCCACAGTATCTGGCTTTTTTTTCCCTTTCTCTATTTGCTTTCCTTTTTTATTCATCTCTTTCCCTCCTTCTTTTCCTTACTCCCTCCAACCCATCCAATTTGACTTCTTAAATCCAAGTAGAGTTGATAGAAACTATTCTTTGATGAATGTTTCATTGAGTATTCCTTGGGGCATTTTGAATGCTGTACACTTTGTAATTATTACAATATGCAGCTACTGTTAAATTGTAACTAGGCATAATAAAGCATATACTTGTTGTAAATATTTTTAAAGTTACAAGTATAGATTTGTCATATTAACAAATAGGTTTTATTTCATAAGTACTAGGGAACATTGTAAAACACAAAAAATGTGAATTTGGCCTCATTTGGAGGAGAATCACTGGTTTAATTTAGTGCCGGTATTTCCATATGTAAGTTAATTTCTTTCACTGGTAGCTCAAGACAGAAAGATTGAACATAGATCTTTTAACTCTTTTATTACAGTATAGATTTAGTAAAATACAGATTTACTTAGCTTTAAGCCCTGAATTTTAAACCAGCATTTTTTTCTAATCCTTTAAAATATACTATTATCATGCACTTAAGAAGGATTTACTTCTAACTTTTTGGATGTTAACTTCCACATGTGCACCTGATCTTGAATACTCTTGTGTTTAATCATTTAAAAATCTATTTTTATTTCATTTGTTTCAACATTCATAAATGAAATTTTATCAACAGTACAGATACTGTTGGTGATTCAATTTTGGGAAATAGGTTTTAGGTTTTCATGCATGGTGAACAAAGAAGTGAACATTATATGCACAGCAGTAAGGAAAAAGCAGCTAAATTTCATGAAGTTAATGGGGAAACATAGGCCCAGAGTGAACAAATTCATTCCAGCAGTAAAGGAAAAATAGCATGAGTGAGGAGAAAAATGGCATCGGCCACCAGGAAGAAAAGAACAGACACAGACACGAAATAAATTTTGTTTAAAAATTTGAAAATGTGCACCTCACCTAGGACACCTCCCATTCGGTCTTTCAACTCATGATTGGCAATATGATAACAGGCCATATGATACAATTGAGTCAACTGTGCATGTCCTTTTCCATAATTCACTTGATTATAATTGGATGCCTGACATGCAGGCCATATATATGAATCTTTAACAAGTTTCAGGTGAGATAACGTCATGTAGGTCATGCTTGATGTGTTTAAAAATACATGCGTCCTAGCCTGAAACTTTAGGAATTTCCTAGGTTTTTGTTTTTGTTTTTAACTTTGTCCCCCTTAGGACAAGGGTGAGGGGGGTTGGCTCTGGGGCATTGCCTAGGTTCAGGTCAGTGGAAGGGGAGTGAGTGATCCTGTAGCTCCAATTGTTCTGTCTGTACTGTGCCAGAAAACAACTCCTGGAAATTATGTTTCTATCTGTGGGAGTCTATTTCAAAGTAACAAAATAATTCATGATCGAAATTTACATTTTGTTTAATTTGAATAATGTTTAGGAATTTTTGCCAGAAAGTTAACTTTATTTGTGATAGTAATTGAATTATAGGTTTCCCGTTTATTTTTTAAAATTTTTGCAAGACAAAAGTTGTATTGTAGTGCATAAAAAAACCTTCAGTACTGTTTTTGTCATAGATAAAAATCATTTTCTTTAAGTTATATGTTTGATGTTTGTGTGTTTGGTTGATTGGTTGGTATTTGGTTTTCTGAGACAGGGTCTCACTGTAATTCAGGCTGGCCTTTAACACGTGGTAATCCTCTCCTGCCTCAGCCTCCCAAGTGCTAGAATTAGTGGCATGTGCCACCATGCTTGGCAAGAAGTTGCATGTTTGAGACAAAATCTTAAAAAAAAATTTTTACCCCCAAGTAGCATGCTAGACCTTCTCACATCTATACCTGGCTATGGGGAATACTAATTCATGGTACTTAATGTATTCAGCATTCTAAAAATGATTATGGAGTCTTAATCTTGGCAATTGTTTGACTTGAAGATTTACATTTAAACATGTGAAAATGCATGCTAATTATGAGGCCACAATTCTCTGTCCCTAAGGTTGACTTTGAACTTTATTTCTGTTTCTTTGAATTATGCTGATTTTCTAATGCAAATTTTCAATATCAGCAACTTTTTATTATCAACATAATGATAAAATCTACACAACCATATTTGAGATAAAATTTGAGATAAAAAGTAGTATACAAGCCGGGCGTGGTGGTGCATGCCTGTAATCCCAGCACTTGGGAGGCTGAGGCAGGAGGGTCGTTTTGAGTTTGAGGCCAGTGTGGGCTACAAAGTAAGCTCAAGGCCAGCCTGAACGGCATAGTGAGACCCCGTCTCAAAAAGACAAAAATAAATAAAAAAGTAGCATGCAAGGATGCAATAAAAAAGGGTTAACTTTTTCTTTGATCGTTGATCCATAATTATGTAGCACTTATAGCAACTTTTGATGTTCCCAGAAAACAGATTTAGCAAATGTTTTATTAAGTCAAGGGACATATTTTATTAATTTCCAGAAGAACATTTTGATAGTAAAATAACAAAGAGCCATAAAGGAGATACATATTTTATCCCTGGACATTTTTGTTTGTTTTTGTTTTTTTGAGAAAGGGTCTCACTATGTGATCTGTGTAGCCCAAGATGGCCTTGAACTAGTGGTGATCCTGCTGCCTCAGCCTCTCAAGTGCTGAGATTACAGAAATCCTTGGAGATTTAAAAGACAAAGCCACCTAGTTGTATATCTCAGCAACCTCAGTAAATGTTTTAAGGGCTCTCCTTCTAATATAAATTCAATATTTTATACTCTTCGCTCAGTACTCTTTTGTATATTCATCTAATATATGGGACTTCCAGGATTTGGAAAAGTATAGCGAACTTTGAAGTTTCTAAATAAGAATTTCCACCAAGTGTGGTAGTTTGTTAATGTAATTCTAGCACTTGGGAGAATGAGGCAGGAGGATCCTCACTAGTTCCAGGCCAGCCTTGGCTACTTAGTGAGTTCCAGGCTGATCTTAAACTACATGGCCAGACCCTGTCTTTTAAAAAAAAAAGTTTTCTTTAGAATAGTTGGTGTAAGAATTAGACAAAGAAAATGAAACCCAAAAGACTTTATTCAACTTTCAAAGAATGCTCAGATTAAACTTAATGTTTAACATGAGATAGATAAAGATTAACTGTAAAATCTGTTGTTTCACAGGTACTGTGAGAATAGAGATGTTTCGAAATATGCAGAATGCAGAAATCATCAGAAAAATGACTGAAGAATTTGATGAGGTATAGCATTCCAGTATTTGTCAAACTGCCTACTTTTAAATGGTTAATATGTTGATTTCAGGTTTTGTTTTGATTTGGTGTTCAGTATTAGACAAGATTATTTCTTCTTTTTATAAAAATCCATGCTACTAAATCCAAACTTAATAGTCTTTGGGGATTTGATTATATTGTGTGGAGGTAGCATTGAATTATGACTGATGACTAAGGACAAAGAAAATTAATAGTATTAGGTAGAAGTTGAGTGTTGGCATTCATTCTTGAAGTCTTACTCAAACTCCCAAATTTATTAATGCATCTCCAACATTTATCTGTTCTGTGGAATGCTAGTCCCATTAAATACTTTGGAGATAAAAAAGATGTGCAGGCCAAAGAAATCTAAGCAGGGTTACATAGAATACCTGCCTTAGAGATTACAAAGCACATTATCTTATGAAAAGTTCTTAGAAATCCTAATGGAGGAAAAACTTCGTTATCTTTAACTTAGAATTTCTCAGAATTATTTAAAATGACTGGGAACCTCCCTGCATTCAAACACCCCAACCCCCACATTGTGAAACACAAGCTTGTATTTGGGACATTCTACCTTCTAATTTTTATTTAGAATATGTGTTTCATTTTGTCTTCACATAATCATCATGTTTCCTGTATTCACTGAGATACTGTCTCAAACATTTTTATACTGATCTTAAATGTGAAAACATTTTCAGTTTTATTTCTGTATTATATTTTTGGTGAACTGAACTCATCATTAGGCCATTACTAATTCCAGTTTTAATATTTGTCATTTGATTGAAGAGTTCTGTTTTCTGGTAGATGTTGTTTTTTCTTGACAAGCAACACTTAAAAGATTGCCTTTTTTCTAGTTCAGCTTTTGGGGTAGTAAACTCAGCCTTGTCATTAAATTCAGATGATTAAATTAGTGTGCAAATACAGATAACACATGGATGTCTTTCTCATCAGATATTACTCTAGCAGTTCACACCAAAAATATTTTAGATGTGCTTCTTCACAGAAACATACTGCTAGTGGCTTTCAAACTATTTTGGTTACTTTCCATAGGAGCTGGGGGAGAACCTTACATTGTGACCCATGTGTAATATATGCTCACAATTTCTTGTCTTCAGTTTTATAATCCAAAAGGACTGAAATGCCATAGATTCTTTTTCTTTTTTAAGAGAGGGTCTTACTGTATATAGTTCAGGCTGCCCTTGAAGTCCCTATGTACTGGAGACTGGCTTCAAATCTATGGGGATCCTCTTGCATCTGCCTCTCAAATGCTGGAATTACAGATTTATGTACCACTATGCCTAGCTCAAAAAGATTCAGTTTTCAATTTATCTAGTGGCAAAATCTCACTTTATCTTAGATGAGGTTATATACAGTTTTAATTTTTCAAAGTCAGTTTAGATATCCCTGTGTTGTTTGTGAATTGTGTTAGATTTCTGTAACAAATATCTGCGATAATCCATTATAAAGACAACAGATATATTTTAGCTTACAATTTTGGATGTCCTACTTCATGATCTATTGGGCTGGTTGATTTTGGGCCTGTGGAGCAGCATGCTAACCTTATGGTAGGTTAAGGCCATCCATATCCATTTTGGGGGCAGATAGGCCTCCCAGTAACACCTCTCTGGGGAGCAAGTCATTTTGGACCTTTAGGGCAATTCTAGATCCAAACTGTAGCCACTATTAATGTTTTTGATTATAGGGGCTGCCCTAGACTGTTGGGGTTGTAAGGAATATATGTGCTGTTTTAATTTAAAAAATTAAACATCTAGATTCTGAAATAGTTTTGTGGGGCTATTCACTAAAAAGCAAACAAACAGAAAAAGCACCTGTCAATTTAAGAGATAACATATGTCCAATAGATAAAAACGATTAAGGTGTGATTGGTAGATTTACTCGCCAGTTCCAAGATTGACTCCACCATTTTGGCTTGTAACACAGGTGACTCAGATCGTAGTTAAAAAGTAGTAAGAATTATACTATACACTAAACATTTGATAGAAATATTATTAAGAGTTTAAATTAGTAACTGCCAAACTTTTCTAAACATTAGCATTCCCTAGCCTTTAAAAACTACTGATAGATGGCTCCTTCTCACATCCCCCGAACATTCTAATTAATTTGTAAAGTTTGTGACCAAAGTGTTCAAAAAGTTCACCAGGTAATTCTAATGTCCACAAAGTTTGAGAACTATTGGTTTAAAGGAAAAAATCTTTTTTAAATGATAAGAATTAAGTTATCAAACCATTGACATATATGAATAGGTTAGTGGGAAAGAAAACTAAAGTATATTGTAAAAAAATGTATGATAACAAGAAATCATTACTTTTGTGGTGTTATTTTAAATAACTAGAAAAAGATGAGAAATTCAGAAATTATGATACACCTAAAATTTTTTTATGAATATTGTCAAATATTAAGGTATAGTGAAGGAACAGTTGTTACCAAAAGTGATGAGTTATATAACAGATGAAATTATTCCAAACACATTTATTTCATACTTCTAAATGTTTTCAGTATTTGAGTTAGTGGCTTAAACAAAATCTTTTAAAATCAGTATGCTAATTCTTTTCCTTTCAATACTACAAGAGCACAGATTATGATAATGATTCATTTAAAGCAGAATTATTTATTAGATATCTAGATGTCTTTTAAGATTATACTTTTAATCACATATGCAATTTGCTACTTTGTATGCACACATGAAATTGAGTTAAAATGCTTGTATATTGCTAAATATACTGTACTGTGTTTCTTTTTCCTCTCAAAATAGGTCATTTAGTTCCCCAAGATGAGAGGTTTCTATAAATTATATTTTCTTGTAGTATTTTAAAAGATCTAATGACAAAAACCTTTGGATTCTGAGAACCCAGAACAATGTCCAGTTCTCTGTAATCATTCAGATTTTGTTGGTATAAATACATTGTTTTAAAATATGGTAAAAGAAAAAACCAAAGGAAAACAAAACAAAAATAAAGTATGGTAAAGGCATTAGAAACAATGTGAGTCAGACGTGGTGGGGCACACCTGTAATCTCAGCACTCAGGAGGCCAAGGCAGAAGAATCACTGAGAGTTTGAGGGCAGCGTGGGCTACAAAGTGAGTTGAAAACCAGCCTCGAAAATACAGTGAAACCTTGCCTCAAAAAAGACTAATAAAAAGAAAAAAAAAGAGTGTTTGAATTCTGAAGAAGATATGAAAGTATGATTTTGTCTGAGAAGTATACTTTAGTTCCTATTTTTGTAACAAATTGTTTGTTAATAAACTTTTTAAAGCGCTACAAACCTGCCCATAGCCAAGAGTACTGTGTAATTATAAATATCAATTTAATTTAGAAATTAATTCCCAGAGCAGCCTGTGGCTCTTTACTCTGTGTGTGTCTGCACATGTGTATTTTTTATTAAGAGTCAGCCATTAGGAACTAAGATTTCTTCCCCAGATTATTACAATTATATTTTCATTTATAAACTCTTAGGTTTGTTTCAGTAACATCAAGTGGCATAATTTTCATATATTTACATGTGAGCTTATGTCAGGAAATTTTCGTCCCAGTATATTCAGTGGATTAATTTAGACTTTTAAACTTTATTTTCGGGTGGTGGTACTGGGAATTGAACTTACGATCCAGTACTTACCAAGCAGGTCCTGTGCTGCTGAGCTATATCCCTGACCTAGTCTTTTTAATTCTAAATTGTGAGATTTTTGTGTTGCTTTCCTACAGTTATTAACTTACGATAAAAAAGGTAATGGGAATGTAGCTCAATGCAAAGATCCAAAGTTGAGTTCAATCCCCCAGTATCACTTAAAAAAAAGAAAACTTTTTTTTTGCCTAAAGTCTTGATAGTGGAAACTTGTGATAAAGCTAATTTGACATACAGTGTTATTCTGATCTCTTAACTCTCTTCCCCATGCTTTTTCCTAAAAGGCAGTTAGCGTTCTTATGAGAAGTTTCCTTAGGTAACTGTTTGACAATTATTGAAACTTTTATAAGTTGCAGACTAAGTCTGCTTTTAAAGTATTTCAATACATAGATACAAATAGATGAAAGTGTTTTTTGTTTTTACCTGTCACCCTTGGTAATCAGAAGACTAACTGTATAGTCTTTGTTTGTTGTGTTAAAGCTTCATTCGCAAAGTATGTATATGAACGGTGATGAAAAAATATGGGGTGTCTAATTATCTTGTTTCAAAAGCCTGTATTGCTTTCATTGCTTTGTTTTGACTGATTTTACTCTATTCTGTGTGGTTTGATTGTATTATGTCTGAAGGTGTGGCCAACTATCTGAAGATAACAAGAAGCATTATGGTAGCCACTGCTGTTTTACTAGTATCTTGAAGTTCTGTATTGCTTACATTGTTCTGCTTTGTTTTGTTTTGTTTTTGCTTTTTTACTGGTTTTATTTTGTTTGATTTTATTTATCCATGAGGGTATGGGCAGTTATATTGCAGGTAACAAGAGGCATTATGATAGCCATTATTGATTGCTTTTTACCCTGTTTGGAAGTCATGTACTATGTTCATTGTTTTGTTGTGATTGACTATTCTATTTTGTTTGGTTGTATTCTTTTAAAAATGTAAAAAAAAAAAAAAAGAAAGAAAGAAAGAATGTAGCTTGGTGCAGAGGCCCTGGGTCTAACACTCAATATCAAAGGGTTGGGGGAACTTAAATGAAAAAAAAAAAAAAAAAAAACCCAAACCCATAAAGCAAAAGTATGATGTAGCAGTAACATTGTATCAGTGGAAACTGGAGCAAATCTTTATCTGGATTAGTCAGTAAGTGTACATTAGGATTATAATTACATGCTGGTTATGGCAAGATTTGTATCTTGTGGTGTGCCCCCCCCCACAGGCTTTTGTTATGTAATTCAGGCTGGCCTTGAACTCACAGGGATGATCCTACCTCAGTCTCCTAAGCACTGCATTACACACAGGTGCCACATCACTCAGCTATCTTTCAATTTTAAAACATACAAAATGTGAGTTTACAGTGATGCAAATCAGTGTTTATATTTACAGTTACTGTTAAGATCTATTGTATTCTAGCAAAAGCCAGATATTAAAAATTTTGTGTCTTTTTATTTCAGGTGTAACATTAGTTTTAAATAAATGAAATATTTAAATGAAATCTTTTTTCATTTCTCAAAACACATCGTATACTTAATACAAGCCCACTTTTAATCAGGAGCTATATTTGAGAGATAATAAAGTTTTAGCTATAGGTAGTGAGCTCATCTTCTAAGTAAGAGTAGAGCTTTATTTAACTAATAACAACAGTACCTTGACAAATTAATAGTTGAATAAACCACAAGACCTAGTTCAATCCTAAAGGATGAGTTAATTACTTAAGGGGTTTACAAAATATTAAAAACCTGGATTAAGGGACAGGCACAGTTGGTGCCTTCCTGTAATTCCAGCTACTCAGGAGGCTGAGGCAGAAAGATTGCAAGTTCAAGGCTGGCCTGGGGAAACTTGCCAGACCCGGTTTCAAAAATCAAAATGAAAACAAAAGAACTAAGGATGAAGCTCAGCGCTCAAGTGCTTGCTTACTGTGTGTTACGTCCTATGTCCCCTGTATCATGGAGAAAAGTCAAGGGAAGGGGCTTATATGAGGAAGATGAGTTTAGCACACATAAAAGGAAACAATGAGACATGAAGCTGGGAAAAAAGCAAAACCATGTTATCAGTATCATTGTATGCTTAACTGAGGAAATTCATTTTAATACTAATAAGTAAGCTGTACCAAAAACATTATACTCCTAACTGTATTAGATTGTCTTATAGATGGATACTGGGGATTCAAAGATGAGAAAGATAGGAATCTTGAAAATTTAAAAACTTTTATGGCACTGGCTTTTTAATTATGGTCATTCCTAATTGATACATGTATGACTGTGTGGGCAAATGGAATTTGTTAAATCTTTTCAGTTTTTTAATTTCCCAATATTTTAGAAGTATGACATTTTGCCAGAATTTGAAGACTTAGAGTTAATTGGTAAAAGTTTGATAATAAAAAGCATTTTCTTTTATTATTTCAGTCAGCCGAAATTATGTTTATGGTTATTGTTTATTGTGAAATATATCATACAACTTAAAAACAGTTGAAATCATATATTTAATGATACATTTTATGTAGACCCCCACAGAATTTTGTTTTGTAAAAATATTTCCCACTAAAACTTCTCACGGGCAAAGAGTATATCCTATTCTTTCTTTTGACACACAGTTCTTATGTATTGTAACTTTTGAGGAAGAATTAAGATGAAAACCTGTCCCAGTCTTGGTGATATCCAAATGCACAAATAAAGCTTCTACATTATAAGCAGTAATTTAGAGAATTTCACTGAGTATATAGAATTGCTTTTTGGTGATTTCAAAAACATTGTACCCTCAATAATGTTGCTGTGGATAATGTAAGAGAATTTTAGTAGGTGTCATTTGATACAGGCAAAACAATATATGTAACATATGTGTAAGATATGTGAATCTACTATTCCAAATTTAGGAATTGAAATGTTACCAACACTACTGATATTACCTTTATGTTCCTCTAGTTTTTGTATTCCATTACTTTCTTTCAGAAGTAATCAATATCCTAAATTTTATGTTTTTTAATTTTTAAAAAAGTTTGCTTACAAACCTGTTCATTCATTGTTTTCCATTCTAAAAGAAATGTTTATCAGGATTCTTAGATGAGAATACACAACCAAAATTTATGATTAAGACAAAAACTATAGGGATATTTTAGTTATCCCTGCCATTATTTTTTCCTCTGCCATTATTTTTAAACCCATTGTTTTTGTGCGATTTTTTAATTTAATTTTATTTATTTTTTTTGCGGCACCGGGGATTGAACTCATGACCTTGCGCTTGCCGGGCAGGCGCTTAGACCGCTGAGCTAGATCCCCAGCGCTGATTTTTTTTATTTTAAAGAGAGTAAAACAAATCAAAACAAAACAAAACAGAGCAAAGCAAATCAGAACAGAACAATGCAAGCAACACAAGACTTCACAGGACAACAGTAAATCAACAGTAGTTATCATAATGTCACTTGTTTTTAAACCCACTTTAAAAGCAGCATTGCAGTGGTGATTAATTTCTATGATCAAGAAATATTTGAATGTCTTTTACTTTCAAAGTATTGATGGTATAACACTTAAATACAACACCTTAAAAAAAAAATCCCTGCCCTCTTGCAGTTGACATTCTAGTTAAAGGAAAAAGCAAATGAATAAAACACTTAGGTAAATACTATAGTACAATAAATGATAATACTCTACAATAAAACAGACAAAAAAAATTGGGAGAGAGAATGATCATTTAAAGTAGGATATTAAAAAACATCTAAAAATGTGACCTGAACAGAGACTTGAAGAAGATAATGTTGTATGCCACACACATATCTGAGAGAAGAGAGAACAAGGGCAAAGGCAGAGAAGTGGTTTTTCCTAGAGTATTTAGGAAATTATTCAGAAGCTAGAGTACACTGATTGTTGTATTTGACTCTGGTGTGTGTAGAGCATTTTGAAATATAAAACAGTTCCTCGATTTAGTTTTTTCTTGGCATGACATTAACTTTTCGACAGCACCATGTTTTTCCTCATAGGATTATTTATTATGTTCCTGTATCCTCTGTATTTTAAAACTGAAAGTTATGTGTGAAAACTTTGTTTCATTAGAGTAGTTGTATAACTTTGTAAGAAAATTTCATAGGTGAAATATTGTGCTGTATACTTATATTGTATCATAGTATATGTAGCATGTATTGGTTGTCTTCTTACTGATGATGCTAAACTTGAGCCCTTTTTAAGGTAGTCATCATTAAATCTTTTTGTGAAAGTGCATTTCCCTTTACAATTATCATGTAATGGTTTGATAGCCATTGACAGTTTGCCATATAATGGCCTCTGTGTACATTAATGATCTGTTAATAAGAACTTGGTTTTATTTTGAATGTTGAAATCAGTGTGGCCTAAAGTCTAAAAATAGGATATTCTTTTTTTAATTTTTTTTATTTTAAAAAGGATAAAAAAAATTTAAAACAAGGTAGTGGGGTAGTAGCAATAATTAATACATTGTGTATTGTTATCTTCAGAGTAGTTACTCACAGTATAAGCATGAGATATTGTCCAAACAATAGTAGCACAAACTTTTCTATGTAAGTTGTTTTAATTAAAGAGTGACCATATATTCTTATCAACAAAGTAGGCATTTCTAAACAATGAATTGGAATTTCAGGGGCAAAGATTTCTTTCTTTGTTTCGTGGCTTTACCCACCCAGTCAATGACACCGAAAATAGAACAATTGTATCACTCACTCAAATTAGTAAATTTATTTCTTCAATATTTGGATGTTTATCATATTCTCCCAATCTTTTCTATCATTGTTGCTTCACCTCTCTGTTCTCTGCTTCTTTTATATTTTTAGATCTGTTAAAGTAGTAAGTCTCCTTACTTTTTTTGTTTGTTTCTTTTACCATGTGGCTATTTTTACATTGCAGCCAGAAATGTTTTTTTAAAACTCATATCTGTTCACAATACTTACTTACTCAAAATTTTTCGATAGTAACCCACTGCCTCCAGCATGAACTTTGACTTCTTTAGCCTTGTGTCTGACTCTGTGTTTTAGCCCACCTTTGTACTGGTTGTTACCACAAATTCTGTTTTAGTGTATCAGACTTGAATCAGTTCTGTAGCCCCATTATTGTGCTTTTGTTTATAAGCTTTTATTAATTTTAACACCTAGAATGCCTTTGTCTGTATTTCCCTTGCCCAGTTGTAACTACAGAGAATTGACGATCCTTTGTAAGTACACGTACCCTTATAAACCTTCTGTCATTTTACTAATTTAATTTTTATGTATCTGTGTATCCTTAGAGTAAAAATTCTTTGAAAGAGAAAATCGATCCTTTTTTTGCTCATTTTTTTATATGCCGAGAATTTGGTATGGTGCCACTATCATGTGTCTTTCAATAAATGTATTATTGTGTAGATGCTGGATAGACTATTGGGTGGATGGATAGTTTCTGTTCTCCAAACAAGTATTCTTGTATAACCATTTTAAGCAGTAGTGGCACAGCAGTTCTTACTTGTTATGGAATATGTTGTAAGATGCCAGTAGATTCTTGAAACCACTCACAGTACCCAAATCTGTATTTGCAGGTACTCAATTTACAGTGGGTTTATATCCTGCTACACCCCTTCAAAAGTTGGAAATATTCTAAGTTGAAAATGCATTTAATATGCAGCCTAATGTCATAATTTAGCAATACAGTACACTAATATATCAGTCATTTGTACTTGTGCTTGCCTGGCTACTGAGAACGTGGTTCACTTTCACTGCATAGTATCGTTAGAGAATATCATTATATATAACTATTGTGGGGAAAAACAAAATTCAAGATTTGAAGTATGACTGATTAATATTTTTCCATTATCATGAAGTCTAAAAATTACAAAGTAAACCACTATAAGTCATGGACCATCCATGCTATTTTTTTTAACTTATCTGTGATAAAGTTTAATTTATAAATTAGGCACAGTAAGAGATTAACAATGATAACCAAAGAGAATAACTGTAGCAATATACTATACTACTGGTTATATGACTCTCCCTTTCTTTCAACTGCCATGGGATTGTTAGCAAATGCAGCATGGATACTCTGGTCCAAAGGAGGATAGATGTGGAGTAGGGTGGATAGAAGAGGCCATCACACTACTTGGAACAATTTAAAACTTATGAATTATTTATTCCTGGAATTTTTCCCTTAATATTTTCAGACTGAGGTTAACCACAGTTTTACTGAAACCGTGGAAAGCAAAACCGCGGTGGCGGAGTGGGGGCTACTGTGTGTATCTTTAAGTAAGTCTATTGAAATTACCTCACCATAAGCCAGTATTTTACAAAAGATATCTAAGCATTGTCTATCACCTCATCTAAAAGACAGATCTCTTTGATTTACTCTTAAAAGAATTCTGTTTTTTTCTTCTCATGAGACATCTACAATTTGTAACTAAATTGAGTTCCCAAATAATCTGTGAGGAATTGTTCATTGCTGTTTTGATTATGTACAGATCATTTTTGGTTGCTATTAAAATTCCAATACTTATGGATAAAACCATAAGCCTTCCTCTGCTACATACATAAGCTGTACTTTGTAGTGTAACCTCTTAAGAGATTTTTGTTTTCACACAGTCTGAGACCCAACCCCCCCCGCCCTTTTTTTTTTTTGGCGTCACCAGGGATTGAACTTGTGACCTCGCACTTGCCAGGCAGGCACTTAGGCCACTGAGTTAAATCCTCGACCCTTGTTTTTTTGAGACAAGGTTTCACTATGCCAGTCAGACTGGCATTGAGCTCACTTTGTATCCCAGGCTGGTCTCAAACTCACAATGATCCTCCTGCCTCAGCCTCCTGAGTGCTGGGATTGCAGGCGTGTGCCACAGTCCCAACCCCTTCTGTTTTTTTCACTGACTCTTGAAGTTTGGCACTGCCAATCTTCCTCCTTTTCTTTATTCCTTTTCCCCACAGTAAGAACTACTGCAACATCTAAAATTGACTTTTCCATTAATTGTCTTACCATTTGAGAGCAGAACTCGTTTCCCTCTGTTGAAAGAATAATTACTGGGTAACCATTTTGTTCTCTCCAAAGTTCTTTAGTAAATTATGGGAAACTCTGCTGTAGAGGAATTTATAATCGCAGAGCCATGTAACTCTGGAATCTAGAACAAATTCATCATTTTTTTTCTTAAAGTCCTGTTTCTTTTATCTTTATCAGTAATCACCAGTGCATGGATACAAGATTATGCATGCTCAAAGTACATACCATGTAAATGCTAGTTGTGTTACATTTTTCTGCACAGAGATCTTCCTTCCCATATTTTCTGAACATAATTGGAGGAATTTTTTAGTAGTTTCTTTATTAACTTGGTGTTACCCTTCTTGTCTTCCTAAACTTTTTTGCTTTATTTCTTGCTTGATATGGTTTGCTTTTTCATTTGTTTATTGAATAAAGTTTTTGTTTACAATATCAGTGTATGACTTCTGTTAAGAATCACAATATTAATTGTGAATAAAACATTTGGGTCACCTGATAATTATCTGTATTGTTACTTTTATTTAGTTGTTGCTTCTGAAAAATTACATTTTTTATATTACATTTCTTTGTGAAGGAAGCAAATTTTTAATATCTCCTTGCCCATAAGGAACTGTTAATATTGGAGATTATTTTCTTTTCTCAAAATATTTTTCCTTTTAATGGGCACTTGTATCCTAGCACTTGAGAGGCTGAGGCAGGAAGGTCTCCAAGTTTGAGGCCAGCCTGGGCTCCAATACTGAGTTTAAGGCCAGCCTGAACTATATAGTGAGACCCTGTCTCTTAAAAAAAATGCTTTTCCTTTTGATACTAATTTTTGCACATGGTACCAAAACTAAAAGGTACAAATGTTATATATTTTCTGTATTGCCAAGAATTTGCCTAGGTTCGTGTTTTGTTGTTGCTGTCATTACCTTGAATGTACGTCAGGTTTCAGATTTTCATAATGTGTACTGCTTTTGCCTTGTCCATAGGATGTCAGAGGGAATTTCTCAGTGTTCATGCTCCAGCCTCTCTTCTCCCTGCACAAACATGCCCTAGATGAAATCTCTTCCACATCTTTTTCCTTCACCATTGTTTATTGTTGTTGCTTGTTGTGTGGAGTCATGAGGGCATCTGTTGCCCTTGCCCTACCTGTCTTAACTATGACTGTGTTCCTGGAGCCACTGAGGAACCCTTTCAGCTTTCCTATTTTTCTGACTTTCCTCTGTGTTGTTTGGCCTTGAGTGGCAATTTTCCATGTCTTTGTCAAGGCTAACAGATCTATGTTTAATAGTGGTGTGGGATTCAGAGCCCTGGATAGTGTTTTGGTTCCTCCTCCAAGTAGAGAGTTTCTTTTTTTCCCAACTTGTGGGTCTTTGCTTGTGACATGGAGTAACTCAGTTTGCTGTCCCTCCCCTTACCCAGATTAAGGTTTCCAATTTGTAGGAAGAAAATGTCTGGAGAAGCTCGCTAGGATTCTTACCATTTTTCCTTCAGCAATTGCAGATTACCCACTCCTGGACTAGCTCACCAAAAGAGATTTCTATTTTTGTACCTAGCCTTGAGGCTTTATTTTAACCAATAGGTTGTGGAAAATTGTTTGGAGAGCAGGCTTTCCTTGTTCATCCACACTGACAAGCTAGCATGCACTTTGTGTTTTGACAGTTCATTAAAGTTTCAGTTGATTTTTTTCCTGTTTTTCTTAGTGTTGGCCATCTCTCCACTTTGTGAGTTTCCATTTCTTTACCTAAATGTTTTATGATGAAGCGAGAAACATTGTTACCAGCCATTTAAATTAATGCTTAGGTGTATTTACTGGCCAGTGACCAAATCAAAGAAGGCCTTATATTTTGGTAAAAAATGAGTAAAGGGGGCCCAGGGACTTAGCTCATTGGTATAATAAGCACCTGCCTGGCAAGCGTGAAGTCTAGTTCGATCCCTGGTACCACAAAAAAAAAAAAAAGAGTGAAGAATTTATTCAAGCTAGCCCAGAAGAGATCAAGGGACCCATGTGCCTCAAATCACCATTTCACTTTGTACTGGTAGGCAAGGGTCTTTTATAGTAAGGAGCAAAGAGGAGGGGGAAAACAGATAATGTAGATCTCTACACTTGCTTCATCACTTTCAGCCATCTTGAGCTTATCCTTCTGTTTCTACTGGAAAGGAAACCAAGCTTGCCTTTTGGGGCCAGTATCTGCATATTCTGTACTTCTTTTGATCTAGGGTGAGGAAGGGACATTGATTATATTCTCAACAGGAGGAAGTTTGGAGAAGTTGCACATCTCTTTTAAAAGGCAAAAAAAAAAATCTTAGCTTTTAAAGTACCATTTCTCAGCCTGGTATGGTGGCACACTCTTGTAATCCCAGCACGCGGGAGGCTGAGGCAGGAGGATCGTTGTGAGTTTGAGACCAGCCTGGGCTACAAAGTGAGCTCAAGGCCCAGCTGAACTGCATAGTGAGACCCTGTCTCAAAAAACCACAAAAAAATAAAGTGCCATTTTGCAGTGCCTGTTATAATCTGAGTTAGGTTTAGCTCCCTTTGAAACAAGATAACACAATCTAATGATATCAAGAGCCCATACAAATGTTTTTTTTCTTAGAAAAGTTAAGTTCACTGTATACAGTATAATTAAGATCAAGTTCATAGAAAAATTGATGAAGTTGGCATATGAGATGTGAAAGGCCGGTTTCAAAATTCCCAGTAAAATGTTTTATACTTTTGAAAATCACAGTTTTAGAAATTCTATTTAAGGTCCGGCATATTAACACATACGTATAATCCTAGCATTCAGGAAGCTGAGAGAAGGATCTCAAGTTTGAGGCCAGCCTGAACTGCATTGTGACCTTGTCTATAAAAACATGAAAGATACTGTGTGGCACAAGTGTCATAATTACCTTGCTCTAAATACCCTTTTTTTAAGCTTTTTTTTTTAAAGTTTTTTACTTCAAATTATCTCAACAAAGGTCCATATACAACAAACTAAAACTCATTTCAAATGAAAAACTTAGACCAGTCAAATAAATAATGATTCTAAAAGAATGATTTTAAGTATTTTAATTTTTTTTTTCTGGTGAAAAAGTCTTGATACGTAGTTCAGGCTGGTCTTGAACTCATTAGGTAGCCCAGCTGGCCTCAAACTCCACAGCTATGCTTCCTCAGCCTTCTAGCGCTGGTATTACAGGTGTGTACCATCACTCCTTGCTAATTACTATTTAGTTGTAGTTTAAAATGAAAACAGATAAAACAGTCAGTGTACCTATGAAAGTCATGCTTTTGTCTTTACACACACACACGCCCTAGTACTAGGGAATGCACTGAGAGCCTTGCACATTTTTGTTAAGCGCATTTCCACTGAGCTACAGGCAACCTTTTTTTTTTTTTTAATTGAGTTTTGTTAAGTTCTCTGAGCTAGCCTCAAGATTTATAATCCCACTACCTCAGCCTCCTGTATAGCTGAGAATGCAGGCATGTGCCACTGAGCCTGACTCACCTTCTATATTTGTCTACATGAACGTTGGAAAAAAAACTTATTTTCTGTGTAGAAAGGGGGAAAAAAAGTCTTTGTTCAATCTGCTATCATGTTGTACTTAATATGTTTTTTAATACCTTTTAGGACAGTGGTGATTATCCCCTTACCATGCCTGGACCTCAGTGGAAAAAATTTCGTTCAAACTTTTGTGAATTTATTGGAGTCCTGATTCGACAGTGTCAATATAGCATAATTTATGATGAGTATATGATGGACACAGTAATCTCCCTTTTGACTGGTTTGTCAGACTCCCAGGTCAGAGCTTTTAGACATACAAGTACCCTTGCTGGTAAGTAAGCAACGTTTCTTTTCCTTTTCATCTAGTTGTTCTAATAAAAACTTTCTTTGGATCAAATGTTAATTTCAACTAATCACCATGTTCCTGACAACATATTCTTTCAAGTTTATCTGCATGTTTTGTCTTAAGAATAAAAATTGAAAATATTATCCAGTATCAATAAATGTCTATCTAAAAGTTTAATATCATGTCTTTATTTTATAACAAACTTTAAGAGATCATTATACCATACTTTCTGATAAACCCATTATAGTAGATTTTTTAAAATAGTAGTTTAAATTCCAGATTTATAGTATTTTTTCCTCCACTTCATTGCTTTGCTTTATCATCGTTATTATTGGTAAGTGTGTAAATACTTGTTTATATTTTTGAAATAATTCTGCCTATGTGACAACATTCTTTCAGTTACTGCTGTATAACTTACACATGTCTAGGTAACATCTCTAACATCAGTTCATTCAGGTATACTATAGTCTGAAGGATTGACAGATTACAGTTTCCTCTTTTGCTTTATTCTTTTTAGAATTATCTTGGTAACTCATTAGCCAAATATATTTATTTTTTCCTTGGTTTTTCCACAAAATAACTTTGTTGATTTAGCAATTCTGTTTTCCTTCTTTGACTTTAATTGTGCTACCTAAGAAACTATTTTCATTCATTTTATGAATTGTGCATGTCTGTACATATATGTAACCATAAACACATTCAATTTAAATACTAACATTTTTATTAGCCATAACTTTGTCTCTGTTCGTTTCAGTTATTGCCATGACAAAACCAGATTTAGGTTCATTAGCTGCATTTTATCTTATATTTAAATTCAATTATCTTGTTTATCTAATTTATTTAAAACATTGTTTCTCACACTTTAGCATACATCAAAATCTACTTAAAGGCTTGTTGAAACATTATTTTGCATCACCCCTAGAATTTAACGGTAATACTGAGCTAGGTACAGTGGCATATGCCTCTGATCCCAGCCTTTAGGGATGCAGAGGCAGGAAAATCACAAGATCAGATCCTACCTGAACAACCTAGTGAGACCCCATCTCAAAATAAAAAAAAATAAAAAAGAGGGCTGGTGATACAGCTAATTGGTGGAGTGCCCTTTGCTTGAGTCTCTAATGCTGGCAAAAACAACAAAAAAGAAATGATACTGGTCTTTGTGTTTTGGAGACCACATGTTACAAACATCATAAACTTTTGTCTTTTTCTGGCTTAACCTATTGTACAAAGCCAAATTTAATGCTATCTGGAGTCATCCTTAGCTGAGTTTGTTTTTTTCTTCCAATTTTTTTTATCTTACTCCATGTAGTTAAATGCATGTTAGTGTCTATCATTCTCTCGAAGTTCTGTACCAAATGAATGTAAAATCTTTTTTATAGTGTCCATTTTCTCATTAGGAAGAAAGCCAGATGTTTACCCAGTTTTATCTTTTTTTAAAGGTAAAATAAAAGTATGTTATGTTGAAAAGATTTCTTTACAGAATGTACAACAAAAAGTTTATTCTCTTTTGAGAATAGCCTCTTATTATTAAGAAGAGAAAGAAATCTTAGATCTAATTGTATATTTTAAAGGGTACTGTAAAAATTTTGTTGATTATTTAAAAATTGTCTGATGTTACAGATTCTTTTCTAATTTCATGATCTTTAGAATCTTATACATTTAGTCTTTTTAAATATTTTGTTTCCTTTTCATCTTACTTTTTCTCTACTCTCTGTACAGTAATGCCCATTTACGTGGTTGTCAGATGCAAAAACAACACATTAATTTGAAATAAATAAAACTTGAACTAAAGTCAGAAATTGCTTCTGAATAGCCAAAATTTCCATTGTAAAAATTAATTAACTTGCCTTCCACTGATGTTACTGTATGGTTTCTGAAGGCCAGGAGAGAAGAAGCGACAAAATTAATGCTGGACCAACCTTAGATACGTTCCTGCTGATAGTATTTGAAATGACAATTCACAACAGAATAGAAGACTGAAAACTTAATTTATATATCTCAAGCTAAAGAGCTATAGGTGCTTCTCTGTAGGGGTATGATACCTACCTTTAATCCAGAAACCTGTGAGTTCTGCATATAAAATTAAAAACTTGCCCCATACTCTTTATAAGAGAAACAGAATTGTTATAGACATATGCAGAATATTTTGACTCTTAAAACCACTGTTGATGCCAGGGGTATTGTTAAGTGGTAGAGTGCATGCTTAGCATACATGAAGTTCTTGTTCAATTTCAGCAGGAGGAAAAAACAACAAAAAATTGTCATGATTTTCTGACACTAACTCGTTTGTATTTATCCTCCAGTGCCATGTAAATGGTGTATTTCTGTATTTGAGCTACCTATGTTATGATGTTCCATTTTAGTTCTCATTTCCATTGGCTCATTTTCACTACTTTCATTATATTTTCTGTTTATCCCATTGGTTGTCAATGTCTTATGATTTTACATATGCTTAGATATATTTTTATTTTAGCTTTTATCCTCCTTTTGAGTTGAGTAGCTCCTCCTTCCCTATAGTTCTTTATTTACCTTCATTCATGGTAGCTTTAAAAAGTGCTTGATGAATACCATTTTGTTTCCACCTGACCTCTTTTATATCATCATATAGACTATTTGCATTTGAAGTTACTTGTAAAGATCAGATATCAAAAAAGAGAAGGTGATAAACATGGTTATACTGATTTTTTAAAAAGATAGAACCTATGTTCATTTTCTAAATTTACTTCAAAATATTACTGTAATTCCCGTATCTCTACACTAATGATCATATCTTTCAAAGTTCAGTTGTATAAAATGTGAAACAAAGTACAGAGGACTGCTGAGAACTTAATATTAGGCTGGACAGTAATTATCCATTTATTCAAGGACTTTTCCTCTCATCTTTGCCCTTTTTATGGTGTGTTTGTGAGGATAGATTAAAAGATAATCATTTTTATTCACTTTGCAGGACAAGTCTTGGGGACTAGATAAAATGGGCAGGAACATTTAATCCTCTGCTTCAAAGACTATGTGCATGGACAGTTACAAGGCAGTTTGCCAGATATGATTAATCGGCTTTGGAATAAAATGCTCCTTGGCATTCCTTATATCTTAGCTGAGAAGAGAGACAATCAGGTTAGTTATTTTGTAGGGTACAGATATGAGTTCCATAGCTTCGTAAGTCACCAAAGTGGTTCTATCAGTAGGACTTTTAATCTGTTTTCAAATACCCCATTTTCTTGTTGTGAATTAACTGTGTCCCTTTCATCAGTGTTTATGCATTGCATTTAATTGTATATTTTTACTACATTTTTATTAAAAGTTTCTGGCATTCTGTAGTTCTCCAGGTATACATATCGTACCCTTGCAAAAATAAGAATTCTCATTTTTTCATTGGAGGTAAACTTTAGAATACTTTTTATCACTAAACTGATAGCAATTTATTTTATGTCAGCAATTTTATTTTATATCACATCTTTTAATGTTTCTGTTAATTCGAATTTTAAAACATACTGTCCTATTTACTTGAACCATTCTAATAAAGAAGCTTCATATTGCAGGACAGTTTTTATTAACTCTTGTTTTTCAGAATTAAGTGACCTTATTTCTGTTCTAAATAGCTGTCTCAATTGGACATATTAGAACTTAGTTTGTGGCTTTAACTTATATAAGAAAGACATTGTCATAATCATTCTGGTGGAATTACAGTCTGATCGTGGGAACATTTTCCCCAAATTTGATGAAATTTTAATGTTATGTGAAAATATTCTGTTTTTTTCAAGGTCAAAAATATAGTATATAGAGCTCTTTCATTTTACTGCTTTGTCGTTTGATATTATAATAATACTACTCTCCACAAATGTTTTTCAGAATTATACTTACTTTTACACATTTGATTTTAAATGTATGCTAGCACTTTTATATTCTTTATTTCAAATTTTTGATAGTTGACAATATTTAGCATCAGTAATTTTGGTTTAACTTTGTTATCTTTTGTTATTTTCTCACCTACATAATTTTCTGTACGGTAACAAATACATTAATACTGGCCATCTCTCACTTTTAAGGTAAAAGTTTTCATTTGAGCAAAGGAGAATTAACTCAGAATATTAATGAATTGATACATGTTTCAATTCTAATTTTTTCTAAAATTAATTTGGGAAAACAATTAGAAAATGTCAAGATCATCATGCGGGTAGTTTTGACAAGTGGTTAACAATAATTCACTCTGAAACTCCCGAAGGATTAAACATTTCTTTGTAGTTATTCAAGACTATATTATGACATATGGTTGATTTATTTACATATGTTTAATTATTAACATTTCTTTCAAAGACAGCATCTCTGGACTTTTTCTTTGAGGAAAGACATGGCATATGCAATTATTTTGTTTATTAATCATAGATTGAAAATTGTTTTACCTGAGAAAATTGACATCTTTTCTTTCACTTACAGTTGCTGAAACTGTATGATAATGAGTTCTGAAGCTAGAATTTCTAGATTCACATTTCTCTGCCTTTTCAATATTGCCCCTCTGCTAATGCAAAGTGGGAAAGATAGTAAAACATATCTCTTACTAAAAGAGGTTAAGAGAGCTTAGAAGAATGCTTGACATTCAGTAAACACTATCCTGTAATGACGAGAAGGGCTAAGAGTGTTCGTTCACCAATGTTTATGTCTTTACCAATAATGTATTAAGTACTTTTTGTGATTTAGTTATAATAGGGATGGTAAATGGGGGAATCAGAAATAAGCAAAATAAGTAAACTTTTAAATAGCTAACTAACAGCATGCATTTTTATTTATCTTTTGACACTCAACTCATATTCTATTTATTAAATTCAATAAAGACTTAACCAAGGGCTGGGAATATAACTCAGCGGCACAGCTCCTGCCTGGCAAGTGCGAGGTTACAAAAAAAAAAAAAAAGAAAAAGACTTAATCAGGCAGGTTATTTATGGTTAAGACTTTAAAATTTTAGGACAATCTATATTTTAAAGGAATGAACCATCAGGTAGAAATAATCTTGATGTTTGCACTTTTTCTTAAATTTATTTTTTACATTCTTTTACACATTTGCCTTTTTATTGCTTTACAGGTTTATCTTTTTTGATATTTTACTTTGCCATCTTTGTCTTTCTCCACCTCCATGCTCTGAGTATAAAATCATTCAGTTTTTTTAGTATCTTTAAATGATGAAATTCTAATTTTCTTGGGAGGTTCATGTGTGATGGTTGGCCAGATATAACCATATAATATATATAATTGTATCCATAAAATTAAGTATAACCTTTTTTGAGTCTGTAAATATGATCTGAAGTAACTTTTCAGTATTTCTAACTAAAGAAATATGATTTTCTTAGATTGCTATTACTTTCTATTACAGTTCTGAAAATTAGATTTTTGTTTGGTTTTGGTTTTGGTTTTGTTTTGTTTTGTTTTGTTTTGTTTTGTTTTGTTTTTGTACCAAGGATTGAACTCACTACCTTGTGTTTGCCAGGAGGTGCTTAGGCTGCTGAGCTAAATCCCCGGCCCCTGAAAATTAGATTTCTTTCATGGCCAATTTTTGAAAAGCAACCGTGGAGGAGCTAAAGATGGCGGAACAGTAAGCAGCAGAGTAAACAGTCTCTCTGAGAGAAACAGTTCAGATGCTGGAATATAACATCATGGACAGGACAAGAAGGAAGGAAGTGGGTCCGCTGAACCAAGGAAGAATCTAAAATATGAATTGAAGCCCACAAAGAGAATAAAAAGAATTTAAACGAAGAAGAAGGTGGCTGCTGACAGTGCCTTAGCCTG
>RJWT010009353.1:0-25224 GCA_004365215.1 Cuniculus paca
TATCATATATATATATATATATATATATATATATATATAATCTTTTCCCTTCTTTCTTTTCTCCTTTTCAGTATCCCAGCTGTTCTTTCCTTTTGAGCAATTTCTTTCCCTTTCCCTTTCACAATATCTATTGAACATTTTGGATCTTATTTACTCTTTCAGTTTTTTTACACTACGGAGACAATATGATATTTACACATGCGAGTCTGATTTATTTCACTTATGAGTATGTCTCAAGTTGCATCCACTTACCTACAAAAGTCTCAAGTTTATCCCTGTTTATAGCTAAATAAAACTCCATCATATGAAAATACCACATCTTTTTTATACATTCTGCAGTTGATGGCCATTTGGGTTGTTTCCAAGAAGAGGAATAGCTGTATGGAATGGGAACTTTAATACTAGTTTTTTGAGGAATCTCCACACTGATTTCCATAATGATTGCACAGTCTACCCTCCACCAACAATGGAGAAGAGTTCCTTTTCCCCACAGCCACTCCAGCATTTGTTATTGATTTCTTGATGATAGCCATTCTTTCTGGAGTGAGATGGAATTTCAGTGTTGCTTTAATTTGCATTTCTTGAATGACCAGTGATGTTGAACGTTTCTTCATATATTTATTTGCCATTTGTGTTTCTTCTTCTGAGAAGTATGTATTCATCTCAGATACCCATTTTTGGATTGGGTCTTTGAATTTGGATAGACTGGTTTTTTTCAATTCTTTATATATTCTTTTGCCTGAGGGACAGTTGACTAAAATTTTTTCCCACTCTGTGGGTTTCTTTTCACTCTGTTGGTGATTTCTTTTGATGTGCTAAAGCTTTTTAATCCGAAGAGATCCCAATTGTTGATTCCTTGAAGTGTTTTCCATGCTGTTTGAGTTTTATTTACAAAGTCTCTACCTACTTCCATGTCTTCAAGATTTTTACCTACTTTCTCGGCCAGTATATTTAGTGTTTCTGTTTTAATATTTGGATCTTTGATACATTTTGACTTTAGTTTAGTGCATGGTGGTAGACAG
Source organism: Cuniculus paca (assembly GCA_004365215.1). Taxonomy (NCBI): domain Eukaryota; kingdom Metazoa; phylum Chordata; class Mammalia; order Rodentia; family Cuniculidae; genus Cuniculus; species Cuniculus paca. The sequence goes on from RJWT010009353.1 coordinate 1,023, forward strand.
GGGTCTAGTTTTAGTCTTCAGCATGTGGAAAGCCAATTTTTCCAGCACCATTTATTAAAGAGACTACTTTCTTCCAGTGAACATGTTTGGCCCCTTGGTCAAAAATAAGTGTTTTTGTAGTTGTATCTACGTTTTCTAATATGTTCCACTGATCCTCAGCTCTGTTTTTTTTTTTTTTTTTGCCAATAAAATGCTGATTTTATCACAGTAGCTTTGTAGTAGAATTTCAAGTCTGGGACTGCGTTACTTCCTGCCTTGCCTTTGTTGCCCAGGATTGCCTTTGCTGCTCTAGGTCTCTTCCATTTCCAAATGATTTTTAGGAATGTTTTCTCTAGATCTGTGAGGTATGCTAATGGTATTTTGTTCAGAATTACATTAAACCAGTATAACAGTTTTGGGAGTATGGCTATTTTCACAATGTTGTTTCTTCCTATCCAAGAATAAGAGCTATCTTTCCATTTTCTGAAATCCTCTCCAATCTACTTTTTCAGAGTACTGTACTTTTCAGTATACAGATCTTTTACATCCTCCTGTATTAGATTGATTCCTAAGTATTTCATTTTTCTGGGTGTTATTGTGAAAGATGTTGTTTCCCTAATTTCTCTTTCAGTGAGTTTTTATTATGAATGAGTGTTGGACTTTATCAAAAGCTTTTTCTGCATCTGTTGAGATGATCATGTGATTCTTGTCTTTGGCTCTGTTGACGTGTTGTGTTACGCTTATTGATTTGCATATGCTGAACTATCCCTGCATTCCTGGGATGAGTTCCACTTGGTCATGGTGTATAATCTTCTTTATGATTTGCTACATTATATTTGCTAGTACTTTATTGAGAATTTTTGCATCTATGTTTTTTAGGGAGATTGGTTCTGTAGTTCTTTTTTGTTGCGCCTTTCTCTGGTTTTGGTATCAGAGTAATACTTGCCTCCAGGAATGTGTTAGGGAGAATTGCTTCCCTTTCAATTTTGTTAAAGAGTTTGAGGAGTATTGGTGTTAAATCTTCTCTAAATTTCTGGTAGAATTGAGCAGTGAATCCATTAGGACCTCGGCTTTTCTTTGTTGGTAAGTTTTTAATTCTGTTGTCAATTTCAGTAACTTAATTTTTTTCCTTTCCCTTCCTTCTTTTATCCTTTCACCCATCCCAGTTGTTCTTTAGTTTTGGGCCATTTCTTTCCCTTTGACAATATCTATTGTAGATAGGTGCAGGAAACCCTGGAAAGTGCCCAGGGGAAAGAGTGTAAAGTGCACTTGGTTGGACAGCACACATGTGGTGAAGTCTAGACAGTAACATTCCCAGAGCTGCAGTGCCATGCAGGGCACAGCAGGCATCAAGTTAAGATGCCAGCTCCGGGTGCTGGAATCACAGAAGACTTAATGAGTGACTCACAGGGTAACTGGGCATCTCAAGCCGCGATAGGAGGAAGGTTGCGTATCAGAAGCAGGTAGGTTAACAAAACGCTACTCAAGGTGTGAGAGAGCATGGTACCTCCTTGGAGGTTGATTTAGAAGACACTGGAATGCAAAGGGGAACTGAGTCATGGAAGCAGGTTTCCACAGGAATGCACACACAAGATGAGGCCATGGAACCAAGGGTGAACACATAAGGGCTGGGGAGAAGGAGGGGACATGCAGAGGGTGCAGAGTACAAGGATAGAAAGGTAGAGAGGGAGGCAAAGGGCCAACAGGGTAAGCAAAGTAGGATCAACTGCTGTGCCGTGTTTCCTGCCAAACCCCCAACACTGGACAGAAGTCAAAAGCATCACACTCACAAAAATGAAAAAAGCAGGAGAGCAAATAACCAGTTTGAGAAGAGATGGAGAAGCAGAGAATTGGACCTGGGTCAGCAGACCAAGGATCCTAAGGCCCAATGGCCTCAGAGGTTCCCAAGCGAGGCTCAGGAGACTCCAAACCAGGAAGGGCCATGGCCAGCACTGCAGGCAGAGAGACAACCTGAAACTCTTTTTGACAATGCTTTGCTGTGGGAGCTGAGTCAGGAGAGCTCAAAGGTAAACTGAGGGACCATGATGCTCAACTTCCAGCTATGAAAATCTCTTTAGAGGCAAGGAGTGAAAGCCTTCGTGTTCTCAGCCATCATCCTATGTCACACAATCCCTGTGCCAGTGGGACTCTCAAATATCCTAATCTTGCCAGCTTCCAACACCTGGCACAGCTCTGCCATGAAGTCCTCCTGGATGAAGTAGGGCGAAAAGGGAAAGGCGAGATGGATGCCACCAACTTCCTGGGTTCTATTAGCCATGTTTCTTCCTCAACCCCATTATCCGCATCCTCAGCTCTGCCACTGCTCAGCACTTTGCTCAACTTCCTGTCCCAGGGTAGGACCACTGCACTGGGTCCAGGCCGAAGAGAGATCTTGGGGACCACAGGCTGAACTGGAATCATGCGCCTCCTTAGCATCACCTTGGAGTGGCACAGACCATGTAGCCATGCCCTGTCACCATGAGGTTGTTTTCTTTTAGGGCTTGAAATACTTCATTCCAAGCTCTCCTTGACTTAAGGGTTTGCATTTAGAAGTCAGCTGTGATTCTGGTGAGTTTTCCTTTATAGGTGATTTGTTTCTTTTCTGTAACGGCTTTTACTATTCCATTCTTGTGTTGGATTTCTGGAATTTTGACTATTATATGCCTTGCTGTAGTTTTTTTTTATATATATATAACAGTTAACTGGAGTTTTGCCTCACTTATCTGTATATCAAATTCTTTTCCCCTGCCCAGGACGTTTTCTGCCTTGATGTCTGTGAACAAGATAGATATATATATATATATATATATATATATATATATATATATATATAACTTGTGCTGTCTTGCTTTTTTATTGACTCTAATCAATCTTATGTTATTCTTCCTTGCATCATCTAGCAGCTGCTGGATTGATTTCTCATGGTCTCTTGCTATTTTTAAGAAATCTTTCTCTCCATGATTGCCACCTGCAAACTTGTCTTCTATGTCTGAGATTCTGTCCTCACATTGGTTTATCATGCTGCAGATACTTTCAATGGAATAGTCTCCTGGGTATCTGCTTTAATCTGTTTTATGGATTCCGTTTCTTTCCTATGCTTTATACTTATGGTTTCCATCATTTTCCTAAATTCTTCTTTTTTTTTTTATCTGTATCTGTTCTAGAGTAACTAAGCATGTTTTTCATTGTGGTCATCATCTCTGAAGTTATCGGAGAAATTATTTTTGATTTGATTTTTTTCTAGAATCTATTCATTTGCTTTGTTGTTACCTCTCCAGAGAGTCCAGGTGGGTGACTTTCAGTTTGCCCCACCTCATTTGGTGAACTGGATGTCTGGAGTTGTATCTTGTCTAAGTGTCTTTTCATTTTCTAGTTTTTTTTTTAAAATTTCTGAGTTTATGTTTGTAAATTGCCTCCATGAGTAGCTTTATTGCTAGTATTAGAACCCTGAGGAAATGACTACTTCTGAGAGGTATCTTCCAGGTTTATCTAGCTTTTGGGTTTTGAGTCTGCTGCAAGATCCTGCCTCTTCAGTTTATTGGGGATGAGAAATTGCTGTCTACTAGGCTCAGTCCCTGGTTCTTTGGCTGGTCCACAGTATTTTGTGTGACCCTTAGGCAATCTCAGACTTACTATATGAGGAAGAACATCTGGTTAGAACAGTTATGGCAGTTTGGCTAAAGTGATACAATCAGAAATAACAATAGCATCAAACACAACCTAGAAAATGACAAACTGAGGTAACTATTAACTTGCCACCTTTAGCACATGAAGTAGATTTGTAGTTATATAACAAAGTCTTTAAACACCCAGAAAATTGTATGCAATAAATAAGGCTTCAATATGGCAATTTTACCATCAGGGGAGAAAACTTAAAAGGGGTTAGGGGAAAAAATTGAGAACTAGAAGAAGGGGAAGACATTAGAAACAAGACTGGAGGATAAAAGAGGGTCACATAAACTGGTGCAGAAGACAGGAGGGAAAGAGAAAAGGAAGAAATAAAAAGAACAGAATAAGAACTACAAAAAACTAGAAACCATGGTCACTCATATAAAAACAATATCAAGCAATGAAAAAAAAAGAAGAAAAGAGAGAGAAAGGAAAAATGTCTACTTCAAGATTTGTCTCTGCTGTTGCTGTAGACAACATGGGGAGACAAAGCCCAGATCCATGTTGATTTAAGCCTGCAGTAGCTTTATGGTGGAGCAGAGGAAATCTCAGTGAAGCCTGCACCTTTATTTCCTCTGAAGTTCAGGCTGGTTTCTGGCTGGGAGACTGGAATCAGACCCATTCAGCCTGCAGCAGTCAGCACACATTCTGCAGGCTTGAACTCAGCTGGGAATTGCTATACAGAGCCAGCAGTTGTACTGAGTTCTGAGCTTAGTTTGCTCCTCTCCCAGATGGTTCCCAGCCAATTGCCTTCTCCTGTTGGATGGCTAAGTTTGCTTCACTCACCAGCCAGTGCAGTTCATGCCATCTACCCCTCTGTTGTACTGCTTCATCTCATCATGGAGGCCTCTGAGGTTACCAGCAATCACCATTTGCCCACTGGTTTGAACCATTCCTCCCACACAGTGGGTCCCAACTCAGGCAGAAGGTCCCACCTGCCACCTCCTTCTTCTTTGTTGAAGTTTTTCCTTTTACTCTCCCCATGGGCTTCAGTTCTCAATTCAGATCCTTCCTGGGTCCAGAAGACCCACTTCCCTCCTTCTTCTCTTCCTTGTATTGTTATATTTAAAATCAAGAACAAGACAAGGATGTCTGCTAATACCACTTCTGTTTGATACTGTTCTCAAAACATTAGCTAGTGCAATAAGACAGGTGAAAGAAATAGAAGGGCTATAGAGAAGAAAATCACTGTAAAAACTGAAAGCATGTTGTATAATTTCATGATCCAATGGCCCAGCAAAACATTATTAGTTACTTTTCTTGTTGCTGAGACAAAATACCTGACATGAAAGTTAAAGGAGGAAAGGCTTATGTAGCTCACAGTGAGTAGAGGTTTCAGCCCATAGTTGGCTGGCTACAGGGCAAAGAGGCATGGCAGAAGGGCTTCACAGAGAAGAAATATTTCATGGAGAGCAAAAGGATGCAAAACAAACAAAAATTAGTCCAAGCAAGGCTAAAACCTATCAGGACAAGCATTAAACTCTGAAGATCCATGTACAGATCTGAGGCACATGATGGTGAGATGTGAATCTCAAAGGGCTTGGGTAACCTTGCACTTCCTATGGCCTTGTCAGTTGCGGTCCACATAGCCTCTCTCTCTCTTGGGCTGGCTCTTCTTACTGCACTCAGCTTTCCTTGGCAGGTGTTCCATGTTCCTGACATCAACTTTCTGAGTTTTCTATTTCAGCTTTGGCTTCACTCTCACAGCTTCACACATCCCCCGTTCAGTGGCTTCTGGCAGGGACTGTTGACCTGTCACACATTGCCTGGGTTCCCAGGCCTTCCTTTGAAATCTGAGTGGAAGCCTTCATGATCTCATAACACTTGCATTCTGCATACCTGAAAAAGAAACATCATGAGAATAATGCCAAACTCTATTTTCAGCTCAATCAGTAGTGAGGTCCCTTCTTACCATGGTGGCAGAGGCCCCTGAATGCCTGGGTGACTGAAACAGTGAAAACTTTTGGTGGTGATCCTGAGTAATTAGGAAACTCTAGGGGCCTCCTTTACTTTTCTTGAAGCAAAGTCTGTTAACTAGTATATCCATTGAGTCTACAATGGATCTAGTCTGACCAATTCCTGAGATGTTCTTGAAGCATCTTTACTATTATGGTGCAAAGTACTTAGCTTCTTTTTGGCCCCAAATTTACATGTGATTTTTTTTCTGGCCACACTAAAAGTTTAAAAATATCTTTCTACTCTTTTGATCCTGATTCTCATTACAAATCTGGGTAACAGTAGCCAGCAGTACTCATGCCAAAGCCTGAACATTGGGATGCCTTGAAATTTCCTCCACCAGATCATTTAATCCACTGTCTTTTAACTCTGCCTTACAGAAAGTTAAAGACAAAATATAGACAAGTTCTTTGCCAAAATGTAACACACATGGCCTGTAGTTCAACTCCTGATGGAGTCTGTACTCCTATCTGAAACCTTGTCAGCACAATCTTTTCTGCCTTCTGATCTTTTGAGTTTCCCCCAAAATCATTCACTGTGCTCTGCTTAGAGCATTTTAGGACTTAGCTAGCCTACATCTACAAACCTTTTCAAACTCTTTCTGCAAACCACTATCAAAGTCTTCTGAACCACATGGTCAGGTAAAATCACAGTAGTCATCACTTTTTAGTACCAATTCTGTATTAGTGTTTCATCACTGTAACCCAAATGCCTGACATGCAAGGGAAAAGATTTACTTTGATTCACAGTTTCAGAAATTTCAGTCCATGGCCAGCAACTTCAGGGCAGAAACAACATGGTTGAAACACATGGTAGAGGAAATCTTCTCAACTCACAGCAGCCAGTAAGCAGAAAAAGAGGGAGGGAGGGAGACAGACAGACAGACAGACAGACAGAAAAAGAGGACTAGATAGGAAAAGGACCAGAGACCAGTTTTATTCTTTGAAGATACATCTCCAGTGATCTACTTCATCTAATTATGCCCTACTTCCAAGTAAGCCCATTGAACTAATGAACTCATTAGCTGATTAACTTCACTCGATGAAGTTAGAAACTGCATGATTCAGTCATTTCCCCAAAGGACATAAGCTATAAACACTTGAGATTTTTGAGGGGAATTTTAGATCTAAAGTATAAAATTGGCATATAGCCAAAGGACATGAAACCAATATGTCAAAAAGATACCTTTGCTCCTATGTTATTGCAGCATTATTAACAGTAGTCAAGATATAGAATCAGCCAAAGTGTCCATTACCAGATAAATGAATAAAGGAAATGTGGGATATTTACAATATATAATACTATTCAGTCATAAAAATGATAGAATCTTGTCATTTTTAAAAACATCGACAGTCCTTGAAATCATAAATTAAGTAAAATAAATCAAGCATGAAAAGAAAAATATCATATATTTTGTTCAGGTGTAATATAAAAAATGTGAGCTCAGAGATGTTGATAGAATAATGGTTACCAGAGGCTGGGGAGAGTATATGGGAGAGGTTGGATAATGGTATAAAATCACAGCCAGATAGGAGGAAACAATTCTGGTGCATTATTACACAGAAGGGTAATTGGTATTAACAATATTGTATTATATATTTCAAAATTGGAAGAGAGGATTTTGAGTGTTCTCATACAAGATGATGGATAACCTAAATATCCTGAATTCATTATTAATGCATAAGTGCACTGGAACATTGCATTGCACTCTGTGAAGATGTCTAATTATTACATCAATTTAGAAATAAATTTAAAAATGAACATGTGGTCTTTTAAAAAGAAAACAAACAAATAAATAAGGCTCTAACAGTTTGTTGAGTTGGTTGGGTGAAACATGAATGAAAATGTGGCCAACTATGAGTGAGTTGGAGTTGTCTGATCTCCCTTGGTTTAGTGTAAAGGAATTGTAATGTTAAAGGAGACCATCTAAGACCTGCTCACCTACAATGAGAGGGTTCCAAAGCCACACCTTTCACCACAACTGTGAGGAATATGTTTATGAGGGTTGCCATAGCACCTTTCAAGATGGAAGCATCAGTCACTAAGTGGCAGGGGCTGAGTAGCAACTCAACTGCCAAAGACAAGGTGGATCAAAGCAGCAATCAGAATAGCCTGACTTACACAGACCTATGGGCTTGTTAATTGATTGTGGTGTTCTTGGAAGTGAAATAGCTAAGAATATGCCTAATTCTTATTTGATCTATACAAATAGAAGATTTCTAGGTCAAGTGAACAAAATTCTAACATGAATCATAAGAACAGTGTCACAGCCCTTCAGTCAATTCCCAGACCTGAACCAGTTAATAGACATACAACCTTTGATTGAAGAGAAGCCTGGGGCCTCTTCATGAAGGACCCCATACATCACCAAAAACTTTATACTGTTATATTTCTTCCAACCTTCCCACAAAAGACCTATTGCTTTTTATCAAGGTAAGCATGCATTGGTCAAAATGAAATGCTCAGATCTCTTAGTAACAAATGGACATTGGACACCAATTGTACTCTGGCCTCTCAGTTAGAACAGGGGCTTATGGAGTTCAGTAATCAATAGAATTTTAGCTCAGGTCCATCTTACAGTTAAGCTAGTGGATTTACCAATCCATTTCCCTAGTTCCAGAATGTATAATTGGAATACATACGCCCAGTAGCTGGCAGAATCCCATTAGCTTCTTGATGTTTGAAGTGAGAACTTGGGAAAGGCCAGATGAAAGCCACTAGAACTGCTTCTATCCAGGAAATAGTAAACCCAAATCAATTCCACATTGCTACAGGGATTGAACAGATTAGTGCCACCATCAAAGATTTGAAGAATGCAGGGCTGCGGATTCTCACCACATCCTCATTAGATGTGTCTGTTTGGCCTGTGCAGAGACAGATGGGTCTTGGGGAATGATGGCAGATTACCAGAAGGTTGGCCAGGTGGTCGCAGCAATTGCAGCTGTGACATCAGATGTGGTTTCACTGCTTGAACAAATTAATATATCATCTGGCACATGATAGGAAGTTAATGTTCCAAAAAATGCTTTTGTTCTATCGAGTTCAAATAAAAATATACAGAGATGAATTTCCAAACAAAAGATTTATTTGGTAATAATGAATAAAAAAGAGAATTACAATCTGAACCATTCACACAAATCTGGGTAATTTTTGTTATGTGTGGGAGACAAAGCAAAAGTTTATGGCTTTATTGTGAAAGGAGAGGTTATAAAAGTTTTTTTGAAAAGAAAATTCATTAACCCCAGCACTGTCTCCCTAGGTCTGGTGATTTCTGTTTGAAGAATGTCAGTAGTTGCTGGGTAAGACTTGTAATCCTGGAGTTACATTTGGGCCTTTGTTGTTTTGGATTGGGCTTCTGGGGCAGTTTTGGAAAAAGCATAAATGACATGAATGTTTTCTCCTGTGGCCTCTTTGACTCCATGTTGAGTATGGCAACAATGATTCACTTTTGTACAATAAACATTCACATTTATTAATACCTGTTAGTAAAGACAAGCAGCAGTGGGCTACGTTCAGCCGACAAGGCCAGCAGTGGACATGCACAGTCCTACTTCAGGGGTGCATCTACTCGGGCACGACATCGTCATTTAGTTCACAGAGATCTTGATCTCCTTTTTCTCCCACAGGATATCATACTGGCCCATTACATCGATGACACTGTGCTGGTTGTGTGTATGAGCAAGAAGTGGAAAATATTCTAGACTTATTTGTAAGAAATTTGCATGCCAGAGAATGGGTCATATATATGACAAAAATTCAGAGACCTCTCGCTTAATCAAATTTCCAGGGGTGCATGCAGTGGTGCAGGTACATTGAGCTTTGTGTTCCAAGGTGAATGCTACATCTGATCCATCCTACAGTAAACAACGAGGCACGATGCTTAATGTGGCTCTTCAGATTTTTTTTTTTGGAGGAGGTGGTCTTCAGATTTCGAAGGCAACGTACTGTTCATTCAGGTACCTTACTCTGGCCCACTTTCCAAGTGACCTAAGAAGCTGCTAGTTTTGTGTGGTCAATAGAGCCAGAGAATTCTCCATTGTGGGCACCGGCTTTCTGCAAGCTACTCTGCTGCTTGGACCCTATGACCGAGCAGACCCAGTAATACTCGGAGCGTCAGTGGTAGATAGGGATGCTGTTTAAAACTGTTTGCCGACTCTTACAGGTGAGTCACAGAGCAGGCCCCTAGGATTTTAGAGTGAAGCCTGTCATTCTCCATAGGTAACTACTTTCTTTTTGAAAAAACAGCTCTTGGTCTGCTACTCAGCTTTAGTGGAAACTAAGCACCCAACCAAGGGTCACCAAATCACCATGCAACTTGAGGTGCCAATTATGAACTGTGTGACCCAGCAAGCCATAAATTTTGTTAGGTACCACAGTACTTCATCATTAAGTAACAGGATGTCCAAACAAGTTTTATGAAGAAGCGGTCCAAATGCCCACGTGGGGCCAAATTTACAAATGGTTTTATGCAATATACAGATGTCACCCAAGGTTGGATAGTTGCAGCACTACAACTTCTTTCTGAAACATTCTCGAAGGTCAGTGGTGAAGGGTGACCACTCAGCAGGTGTACCTTTAAATAGTGCACCTGGTGGTTCACCTGCCTTGGAAGGATAAATGACCCCGAACACGAGATTATGTATTGATTCATGGTCTGATGATTTGACCAGACAGTCAGATTTGGAAAAAATGTGATTGGAAAACTGGTAACTAGGTAATCTGGAGAAGAGTTATGTGACTAGACCTCTCTAAGTGAGCAAAAATTGTGAAGATACGCAAATGGTCAACAAAGGGGAACATAAACAAAGTAGGATTTTAGTAATCAAGTGGATAGATTGACCTTTCCTGTATCACAACATTGAGTCAACATTGAATAAAGTTGTCATTGCAGCAGGGATGGAATTCTCAGCAAAAATCAACTACCACTCATCAAGGCCAACCTGGCCATGACCAATACTAATGTGAAATCTGCCAGCACAGAGACCAATACTGAGTCCACCATTTCCCAGAATGAGTCACTGGCTGCTTCTTTCATGGAGAGGGTGGCATTTTTTCTTATTTGGACAGACATCTTGATACAGATTTATCTGCCCTCATACAATACTTCTGCCAAAACTACAACCTATGGACTCATAGAATGCCTTTTCCACCATAATGGTACTCTATACAACATTGCACCCAATCAAGGACCTTATTCCATAATAGAAGAAGTGTGGCAATGTGCCCATGCTCATGGAATTTATTGGTCTTTCCATGTTTCCTTTATTTGAGATAAATAGTACAGTAGAAGAGACTTTCAAAGAGTCAGTTACAGCACCAGTGAGAAGGCAGTACTTGCAGGACTGAGCCCAAGTTATGTACAAAGCTATATATGGTCCAAAACAGTATCTGTGTATTGTGCTGTTTCATGGATAGAATTCATGAGTTCAGGGATCAAGGCTAGAAATGGGATGGGCACCTCTTACTATTATCCCCCCTGACCCATTTGCAAAAGTTTTGCTTCCTGTTCCCATGACCATAAGTTCTGCTGGCCAAGAGGGAGCTACGCCCCCTCTTGGAGACACAACAGTAATTTCACTGAACTGGAATTTAGGAGTGCCATCTGGCTACTTTGGGCTTTTCATATTTCTGGCTGCATCTCCGAAGGCATATCTGGAAGAGATTAGAATTTGAATCAATAGGCTATGTAAAGCAGATTGCCCTCAACAGTGTGTGTGTGTGTGTGTTACCTGATCCCCTAAGAGCATGAATAGAGGAAGAGAGAATTCACTCTCTCTGCCTGAGTCAGGATATCAGAATATCAGGCTTCCGTGCAGAAACTGGAACATGCACCATTGGCCTTGCAGTTGGCAGCTCTTCACACTCAGTCCAGAATTATACCGCCTACTTTACTGGGTTTAAAACTGCATATCACAGGACTTCTTGGCCTTGGCCTCTATAATTTCACAATCTCAGTCTAAATCTCTCTCTTTCTCTCTGTCTCTCTCTTTCTCTCTTCCCCCTTTTATCTCTCTCTCTCTCCCTCTGTCTCTCTCTCTATCTTCCATTCATACTGGGGATTGAATCTAGGTCCTTCACACTGAGCTACATCCTTAGCCTTTTTATGAGACAGGGTCTCACTAACTTGCTAAATTGTCCAGGCTGGGGATGAACTTGAGTTTCTCATGCCTCGGCCTACTAGAGTTTCAGCATACATCACCAATCCTGGCTCATGAAATAATTTCTTATAGTAAACCTCTTTATACCATTAATTTGTTCTGTTTCTTCTGGAGAAGACAACTATAGTTATTTTTCTAAAAATGGGGTGTCTTAGTCACTTTTCCATTGTCAAGATACAATATCAAACACCCACAACTTAAAGGAGGAGAGATTTATTTTGGTTCATGGTTACAGTCTCTGCTCAGCTAGCTCCAAGTCAGAAATGGCATTCATGAAGGGCCTGGATGGAGGAAACCTTCTCATGCCATGGTGGTCTGGATTGGAGAGAAGGGAGGAGTGTAGGAGGGAGGAATATACACCTTTCCAGGTCATGCTGCCAGTGACTTCTCTCTTCTGACAAGATCCCACCTCCTACCAGCACATTCACCTGTGGATTCATTGGTATAAGAATCCATTAGTGAGTAGAGCATCCCCATGATCCAATCACTTTCCAAACACATGAAGCTTTTGGAGGACACCTCAGATTTAATCATAACACTACACTTTTGTGGAAAGCTTAATTTAAAAATGATGGGGTAGTTTATTTGACCAAAGAAATTTTTGAACAATAAAGCATTGGAGATGCAGCATGGGTATTATTAGCTGCCTTTAGCCAGACATAGAGTGAAATTCAAAAGCAAAGGGAAGCAGTGGAAATACTTGAAAAGTTCACAGCCAGGCCAAGGAAAGAGCAAAAAGAAGAAAGCGTCCCAGGGTGCAGCTGAATGACTGCTTGCCAAAGAGATTAGTACATATAAAAAGCCAGTTGTTTCACAGTAAAAACCATAGGAAAGAGTCCTCAAGGGCATCTCACAAATCTCTGAGACCTTCTCTCTCACCATAGGCCCACAAGCCTAAGAGGCAACTTTGTTTCACAGACTGAGCCCATGAAACCCTCATGCCTTGGGTTTTATCTCCCTGCTTTAAGCCAATAAAGGACTACACAGTTGCACTATGGTTCATGTGGGCACAGGCACAGCTCACGCTGGCAACAGATGCTGATGGTGTCTTTGTGGGACTAGTTTTGCCAGCATGCACAGTGCAAGCAATAGCAGCTTTCACAGAATTTCAAAGGATAACCTTGGAGGCCCGCAGAACCTTGGTGCAGGGGTGGAGCTACCCTCCAAAGCCCCAAGTGGGGTGTTCTCAAGCGAAGTTGCAATTGTGACCCCTGGAAACTACAGGAGTGTGTGATGCCCACCAGAGAGAGCTTCTGGCATCAGCACACAGCCCTTGAGTATAGCCCTGTGGCCTGTGACAAACAAAGCTGAGGTGACAGGAATAACAAAGCCCTTAGAAATCCACTCCTGTTGTAGTACATATGATACTAGACTTGAAGTTTTAGGATTTAACCTCTGTCATGCTGGTTTCTGTCTTGCTTTGGTCTGGTTATACCTATTTCCCCATTTTGGAAGAGTTTTTAATCCTATCCCTGTTCTGCCATTGTACCCTGATGATACATACTTTTTTTTTTCTTTTAAAAATGAACAAACGAAGAAAAAGGATAAAAATGATACAGAATTTCAAAAAAGAAATAGAAAATTAATACTAGTTAATATATTACATATTGTTATCTTGAAAGTAGTTGTTCAGATTACAAGATACATAACTTGCTTTTTGATTTCAGGGAATTACAGTTAAAAGGTTTGCCTGAGGTGAGACTTTAGACTTGAATTTTTTGATTGATGCTTGGGGAAGTTAAGACCTGAACTACTGGAATAAAATAATTGTATTTTGTATCATGAGAAGAATATAAACTTTGGGATCTAGCAGTCAGATGCTATGGCTTGAGTTTATCTCCTAAGGGTTCGTATGTTAGAAGCCCAATGTTATGGTTTGGGTCTAGATGTCCCCACACATCTCATGCTGTCATAAATGGGGTTTTTTTCAGAGGTAGTTGAATCTAGAGTGTGTGGTGCTGGAATTTTAGGGTGTGTGACTACTAAATGAGTACACTGATTGGTTTGGCACTGACCTAATCCCCATAGCCTGGATACAATATAACAGACAGAAAGAGGATTATCTTCTCCTTACTTGCCTTTATTGCTACCTTCTGCACAGCATGAACTGTTTTTTCTTTTTGATGCCTGACTACCATCCACCCTACCTTGGAGTCATCTGATTATGGACTGAAACCTCTACAAACTGTGAGCTAAATAAACCTTTTCCCCTTTAACTTTGGGTGTCAAGCATTTTTCTCAGCAGTGAGAGAAAAGTACCCAACCTGTGACCTATTCCCTGACTTCCCATCTCATCAATTTGACTTTTCCTTCTCTCTCTCCCTCCCACCCTCCTTTCCTTTCCCTCTCTCTTTCTTACCCTTTCACACACAGTTCTGCCATGATGCCATATGGCATGAGTCCTTCACCAAAGCTAGTGCCGTGCTGTTTGCAGTTTCAGATTCCAAAACTGTGAACTAAATAAGTCTATTGTCTTTATAAAGTACCCATTAAAATAACAGAAATGGACTAACACACAGTTTTATCAACATATATTTCACAAACCATATCACTCATCCATTAAAAGTGTAAAATTAATGTTACTTAATATATTTATTGGAATATACAACCATCACTTCATCCAATTTTATATTTTTAGGCTCTCATAAAAGAAACCTACTTTTCATTACCAACAATTCCCCAGTTCTGCAGCCTTCTCCACCCAGTTGTAAGCAAGTGCATATCTAATACTTTATCTATAGATTTTCCTATTCCGTGCATTTAATATAAATCAAATTGTGCAACAAGTGATTATTTGTGAAGAGTTTTCATTTGACATAATGTATTCTGGATTGATTTATATTGTAGCATGTGTCAGTACTTTACTTTTATTGATTAATGGTATTTTCTTGTGTGGATATACCACATTTTGTTTCCTATCCATCAATTGATGGACATTTCAGCCTTCCCCACTTTTTTGGCTTTTATGAAGAATGCTGCTATGATTGTATAAAATGTTTTGGTGCATGTACGTGGTATGATCCAAAAATACAGCAGATGTCTAAAAGTTTTAAAATCTATTACAATAAAAGGGACAAATTGCTATTGATACTCCCTCTCACTGCAAACACATTCATCATTGCTACTTCCTGAAGCGGTTCTGCAAGGATTTTTTTGTGAGTGTCACTGAGCTGCCTCAATGTCCTGTCAATTAAAGTATTTATGTTTCAGGGTCCTTTAGAGTTTGAAGAAGAGCCAGAAGTTGTATGGTGCCAGATCCAGTGAATAAGGTGGATGAAGACACACTGTAATAAGCCTGCCTTTCCATTGGACGGCACTTAATAGCAGGCTCATAATTTTGATCACACATTCTAAAGATGCTCATGAAAGACGGCTTCCAGAACTGCTTCTGAAAGTGGCAAGAAAGATGGGATATGTACGTTCAAAGTAAGGTCAAGTATTTTGAGGGGTTTAATGGCAATGTGTCTTTTACTGTATGATTTCTAAAAATTTAAACATTTGCCATATACTTTGGTACCCATCATGCATTTTAGTTTCTCTTAGTATTTGCCTCCCACAGTTCATGACTGCGGCATAGCACAAAAGATGAGAGATTACTCAGAGTCAGTGTCCAATACAAACTCCAAGGAGGTCCAGAGAAACTACCCTTAACTGAGACTGCTCTGCATGAGAGAGTCTCATAAAGACAATCTCGAACTGAAGCTTCTGTGGCTATTTATTGATAGAACCAGGAAGCCTGGATAGGGAACAGCGGAAGGACAGGGAAGGTCAGGGTGGTCTGTTTCATGATTGATCCTAGGGCCAATCTAAGTGATAAATCAGAGTATGGGGAAGAGAGGACCAGAGCATTCATTTATTAAAGCAATAGATGTAGATCAAATTTAAATATCAGGACCAGATTTAAAGAGACACCAAATTTTGATCATTTATATTTAAGGTCTAAACATATATTGTATACAAGATAGCACTTATTAGTTACTTTGCACATATTAAACTTACATAGTCTTAACTCTGTCCACTTAAATTTAGACTCACAACATATATAGTTTTTAGATATATATATATATATATATATATGTTCTAATATATGTTATATCATAAACTAAGATAATTTAACCATTCATGAACTGATTACTGAGCACATTTTATAAGTTAATATTCAAATACTCTTTAACTTTTAAAGGTCATTTTTTAACCAAAAGCCTAACAATGAGAGCACAAGAAACTTATTTTGGTAAAACATAGAATTTTCTTTTAAATTTAGTTTTGTAAGTTTAACCAAGAGTGCCTCAATATTTTTAGAAAACCTTATTATTTTAGACATAGAAAACTTAATTATTTAATTATAGCCAAAAACTGTTGCTTTACATGACTCATCATAACAGATAACACTTTATTTAAAGCTTTATATATATTATCTTTGACCAAGAAAAACCCTTAAGTTATGGTAACAGACAATAATAGACATTACATTTATAAAATTGATTTTTGATATTATCTTGGTTACCTAAGAATCTGGATGGAAATAGGTTACTAACTTTAGAGACATCTTTATTCTTAACAAGTGATTTAAACTAGCCTACCATTAAGCTATATGAACCATAAGCATTTGAGATAATGTCTTGAGTGTTTATTTATCTATAAGCCAATTTAAATAGAATTTCTGGAGGATGTCTTGGTTACTTTTCTCTTATTGCTGGCACAAAATACCTGACACCCAACATGAAGGAGAGAAAGGTTTATTTAGCTCACTGTTTGTGGAGGTTTCAGTCTATAATCAGTTGGCTCCAAGGCAGAGTGGCATGGCACCAGGGCAACACCACAAGGCAGCAACCAGCAAAAGCAACCAGAGCAAAAGGGAGAGAACAAACTTCTTCTCTTCACTTATATTGTATGCAGGCCACCCACGCCCAGGGCGGGCGTAACACTCACAACACCTCTGTGCCCTCCTCTTGCACAGGATGAGGCTATTTACAAAGTAAGGATCCCTGCTCCCTACTAAGTCTCTTAGTTAAATTTCTAAGCTTCTCAAGTTGACACAATATATCAACCATAACAGAGGTTAATATAATATATACCCAAAAGTTAACACACACATGTTCACCTAAACATATGTAATCTTTATGTTATTAAGCTTTAAGGCTTTTGTTCCTATGCAAGCCTTAAGCCTGAAAATTTACATAAATTGTCTTTTCATGGAAATCCCAAAAAGAACAACAAAAAAAGTAAAAATAAAAAGAAATTGTTAAACTCAAAAAAAATTTTTTTTCTTGTGCAAGGCAGTGAAGATGCTTTAACCTGTTATTAACACATATTAACCAGACAAACACACACACACACACGCGAAACAGTTATCTAAACCAGAGTGCAAGCTTAGGTATTTTGTACAAATTGAGCTATAATAATCTTTTTTTATAGTTTTTAAGTTTGTAACTGTAAGCAGACTGGTCAAGTTTCTCATAGGTCATCAGTTAGCAGAGAGCTCTTCAAACAAGAGTCAGAAAGAAAGAATTCTTTTACCACGGGGAAAGCAAAGGCTGTTATTAATAAGGAATTTAGGCTGATGGCTTATCACATTGAAATAGACCTATTTCTGTTTAAAACTGTGAGTAAACTCATAAGGGTCCCCAGAAATATTTTTTGTTCAATCAGTGAATTTATTCGTGCTATGAAAACCAGTCAGTTTGTCTAGTGGAGAGGCATTCCTGAAAGGAGAGGGAAGTGAATGGCTTTCCAGTTCTGCCTAAGAGCAGAATGGCTGATAATTTGGACTAAAACATTTACCTTTATTCTGTGAGAGTCCTAGAGTAAAATCCAGACCAGTTTTTTAAAGAATATGGTCCAGAGATAAGTGAAGGTGAGCTTCACTCTGAAAGGGTCACAGGGTGGGGGAAACCCTCCACCGTGGAAACCAGAATGCAGTGGCCACAGAGTAGAGAGCTGCCTTGGAGTAAGAGAACCAAATCCCAACCTTCTCTAGGGCAGAAAGACAATCCAGACCAAAAGCTTTCCCAGTGCGGATCTTCAGTCTTTATTAAAACAAGCCTCCAAAGACAAAAGCTATGATTAACTCCAATTGCACTGCCAAGCAGAAAACCAACAATCAAAGAACTCGAATGACTGCTTTTAACTTTCCTGAGAGAGAGAGAGGAAAGAAAATCAGGACAGACTCGAGATACTCCTTTAAGCTTTACAGTTTTGGGTTCACATATGTGTGTGTTTGAGGTTCTGTAAAAAGTTCCAATGGGGGCTCCTTTTTCCCAATAAATTTGCCCCGATTTAACATCACTTGCTGGTTTGACTTTTATTATCTTTAGCTTTCTCTCTTTAAAAACTTTCTTTCTTTTCTTTTTTCTCTATCTGTATTTTACTTTTTTTTTCTTTTTGGTAAAACAAATCCAATTGGCATATGGTATTATAATTTTAGAGCTCCCATCCCTCCGGTCACCCAGCTTGATGTCCTAGGAGCTCAGAGGGAGAAGGGGGCTTTCAGAGGGAGCTGAGGGAGGAAGAGGAAGCTTTTTAGGGGAACTTCCCTTGTTTGAGTAGATCGAATGGATTAAATAGAAATGCTGCAAAGATGCCAGGATTACAGAACTTAATAATTGTCTCAATTTTTGGCCCACGTGTTCCCCATCCTCCATCTCTTTGACTGTCTTCCAGAGGAAACTATGGACATTGTGGTTGAATTTAATAAGCTGAGGTTCAAAAACTTTACAACCAGATATCTTTAAGAGTCAATGTAAATGTTGCTTAAACTGCTTTTCCTCTTTGGATAAAGTTTGATCTCTACTATATAAATGAAAGCAAAAGAGCAAAGAGCAGAAAAAATGAACTGCGCTGCTCACTTAGCAGTTGGATAATTAAAAGACCTCTGGACTGATAAAAGTAATCTGTGACCTTGCCAAAAGCCTTCCAGGCTATTCCTCAGCCTCTGTCTCCTTCTCAGGAAGTAAGGTTGGACATCCTTGTTCCATTTCCAGGCTTTGGAAGGTCAGTCCTCTGCACTGAGTTGCATGAACTTACTCCTCAAACAGAGCATCCCCTGTCGCAGTTCATGATGGCGGCACAGTGCAAAGATGAGAGACAACTCAGCATCAGTGTTCAGTTCAAACTCCAAGAAAGCCTAGAGGGACTACGCTTAACTGAGACCCACGCTGCATGAGAGAGTTTCATAAAGACAATTTCAAACTGAAGCTTCTGTGGCTATTTACTGGTAAAACCAGGGAGCAAAGAGAGGGAACAGGAGAAGGTCAGAGTGATCTGTTACATGATTGACCTTAGGGCCACATCTAAGTGATAAATCAGAGTATGAGGAGGAGAAGGCCACAGCATTCATTCCTTAAGGCAATGCATTTTGATTCTACTTAGGCGTGTGACCTTGTACAGTGTCTTTTAATCTCTAACCATGCATTCTGGGGGGTGGGAGGAAGGTTTGGGCATGTGGTTCCAGAAGTCCCTTATCTCTGCATAACCATTTCATATATAGCGCTGACCAATGCCGCCACATTTGTCTAGTGGTTGAATATCTAGATTACATGATAACTTCATGTCAACATTTTGAGGAATTACCAGCCTAAAGCAGCTGCATTATTTTATAGTCTCACTAGTGATGAGGGTTCCAATATCTCCAAATTTTTCACCAAAACATCTCAATGTCTGCCTCCTTAATTATAGATATCCTAGTAGGTATGAAATAAGATCTTGTTTGTTTTAATGTGCATTTTTCTGATGGCATCTTATTATAACTTTTTCATACTACTTCGCCATTTGTATATCTTTTCTAAAGAAACATTTATCTTAATGCTTTCCCCCCAACACATATTTTTGCAGTACTGGGTTTCAGCCCAAGGACCTTCTACTACTGAGCTACATCCTCAGCCTCTAAAAATTTTTTATTTTAAGACAGTGTCTTTGCTAAGTTGCCCAGTTGGAACTCAAACTTGGAATCTGTTGTACTAAGGGTTTACAAGGGAATAGATTTAGTACAAGATGCATAATTTATAACATTATTTTATAATGTTCACCCAAAGAGGCAAATACAGAAGTGTGTAGGATATCTGTCCACACAGTAGGGACCCAAAGAATCCAGCTGAGGGCCTGGATCCCATGGCAATGTCCTGCACAATCTCAGTTGAAGATCTAGAGCCCATGTGTGGAGAACCACTCAGAGTGCTTCAAAGCTCAGGGGCAACTAAGAACACCTGAGAATATGACCCCATTTGTCTAGCACAGGTGCACAGTGGGATACAGTCATGTAACCATGACTTAGCACAAGTAAACATGTATATGCTGGTCATGGCACTATGTAAGAATGTAACTATCGATATAGGGGAGTGAAACTCCCAACCTGCTAGATGCTCTGTACAAGTTCTTGTTCTCTAAAATCAAAGAATGAATTTTAGGAACAATGGAGGTTATGAGCAGAATATATTTATTGAGAGAAAGAAAACTTTTGTCTGAGAAAGAAAGACAGAAGGGGTTCCGAGTGGGTTGCTAAAGATTCTGTCATTTCTAGGGACTTTTATAGAGTAAAACCATGAGGTGGGATGGGTCCAAGATGGGGAAAACCTGGGAACTCACAAGGCAGAGAGGGGCTTGAGGTGGGTCAGAACTGTGGTCAACCAATAAGATTAAATGTTCAGGTAAAATTGACTAAATCAGGGACAAATGGGAAAGCAAGTCATGTAGCAAGCGAGCATTCTTACAAGCAGTGACTCTTCCTGTGGGGGGTTGGGATGGTGGCTCCTGGCTTCCTCAAGGTGATCCATACTTATTTAGAATATTGATTCTTGGGTATGGTTGCATTTGGTTTGCCTTTTGTCTTGAAATCTGGCCCACAGTGGGAGGTGTCTGTCTCCTCCAAGGTCACAAGACATCTGGTCCTTTGTGTAGGCTTCCTCAAGGACCTGGCCCTGTCTGACTGCCTGTAATATTTCTATCTAACTCAGCTGCCTGTAACATTTCCCCTTCTGAAGAAGTAACCTGAACTGCCCTGAGGCAGTAATGGGCGATGACTGATCTGGCTTCTTCAGGCTGAAGGGGGTCATAGTTGTTGAATGGCAGTCAGAGATACTCTTCAGAGGTCCTATCTAATGACCCTCAGTAGATACCAGGCATTTTCATCTTGGGTAGCTATACAGCTTTAAGTCTGAAGGAGACAAAGCCAAAGAAACAATTAAGTATAAGTATGCATGGGCCAAATAATAGAATCAACAGGATTATTATAAGTACGGTTAACAAAGACTTTTACCAAGAGGAGCTGGAATTAATTCCTATAAGGAGGATAAGAATAAGGTTCGGGAAATTTTAGACTCTGACATATCATTGATTTGTCATCTGATATCTTGAACAGTTATTGAGATATTAGCAGAAAGATCAGGAATGTACACACATTTAGTTCTTACAATTGCATAAGTACCTCCTGTGCTGTTGGAATGTCTAATATCATCCAAAGTTTAGAGGATTACTTGTCTCATTAATTTTATTTTTTTATTTAGGAGAGACCAGATGTGGTGTCATTTAAAGCCCACTTAGTATAGCTAGTTAAGGCCTCAATATATGTCATACAACTTTTTTTCTGGACAAGATCTGGTGAATCCCAGTAAAAGGAATCTATAAGAAATCTAGCATATTCATTATTGTTTTATCTGTATGATGCCTTGGGGTTTGACACCTTCTTTGATATATATATGGCATTTAGACATGAAAAAAACCTCTCTAGAATTGGAGTCAGGCTTTTAGGCATAACTGAAAGGAATGAGTGAAGAGAAAGTTATCCCAATTACAGTTTAAGCAACATATATTTTGGTAACTATTTGAGGTACAATGCCTGGAAGGAAGACCAGAGTTGAGGAGGACAAAGAGACATGCGTCAATGACCAGCAAACAGCTGTTTTTTACCTCTTGTCATGATTGCTCAGGGCTCCTCCCCAGAGACGACAGGCAGAGATGACAATCTGGCCAGAGGGAGGAGACAAGTGCCCCGAGGCCCTGTAGTCCTACTGGACCAGCCGATAGGGTGTCTGAACTCTGGGGCCTTGGCCTTAGAAGGCAGTCCAACCTCCAGTGGTCACTTTGCAGTTGGGGCAGGGCTTGGGGGCTTCTTAAGGCAGTCCCTCTTAAGATGGTCTGGCTTGTGGCAGTGATAGCAGGTAGGTGTAGTCTTCATCGAGCTCTTCTTGGAGTCTCAAGAATCAGACTTAAGGTCTGTGTTTTTTAAGGCCACAAAAAAGCAGCCATTTTTTGGTCTCTTTGTTTTCTCTCTTTGGCTTTCTCCCAAACTGATTATAGAATATTAAGGAAGCAGTTTTTAATAAAGAATCAAGTGAACTATCTGGAGCAAAGGCCATCTTCTGTAACTTTTTTCTAGTATCTGGGGTTGACTGGGTAATAAACGTGTCTTTAGGCAAAATCTGTCCTGCTATTGAATTAGGATCTATGGACATATGTCTTATTAGTGCCTTTAATAAATGATCTAAGAAGTCAGAGGGATTTTCATCTTTCTCCTGAAAAATAGCTGACAATTTAAAATAACTAGAAGGCTTGGTTTTTGTCTTTCTTAGATGTTGGAGAATACACACTTGAAAATGTCTCCTGTTCAAATCTCCTGTATTGTTGTCAGGCCACATGGGGTCTTGGATGGGAACTGCTTGTCCCCCAGTAAGAACTGGCAGCTCCCCTGGCTGTCTGTCTTCTGGCTATTTATTTATTTATTTATTTATTTATTTTTGCAGCACTGGGGATTGAACTCACAATCTTGCACTTTCTGGGCAGGCACTTAGGCCACTGAGCTACATCCCTGGCCCTTGTCTTTTTGAGACTGGATCTTGCTATGCCATTCAGGCTGGCCTTGAGCTCACTTTGTAGCCCAGGCTGGTCTGGATTTTGCAATGATCCTCCTGTCTCAGCCTCTCAAGTGCTGGGATTACAGGCGTGCGCCACCAAGCTCGGCTCTTCTGGCCTTTTAAAATTAACAATATGATATTCGTCTCCATAAGTGATAGCAGGTTGTAATGCTGCCTGTCTCTCACTAGAAGTCAATGTTTGATTTAAGAGTGACATAACATCTTTCCAATCTAGCTTATAGGTCTGAGTAAATCCTCTAAAGACATTGATGTACTTTTCAGGGTCATCTGAAAATTTGCCTGGTTCTAGTTTCTTTTGTTGTAAGTCATTGAGAGAAAGAGACCTATGAATGGAGGTAGTTTCATAAGGATTATAATTATACCTGGAGCATAAATAAGAATTATCTCTTAATGTAAAGAAAGTTTGAACATAAGGCAATTCTTATGTTCGTTTTCCCTCTTTCTTACAGTGTGATTTCAGTTGTAAAAGAGTATCATAATTAATACTTCCCTTTGTATTCCATTTTGGCTCTAGGGAGTAGATAGGCCATGCACATGTGCAGAGAAACACCAAATGGCTCTTTTTCAACAGGGTCGAACATCTTTCAGTGCTTAAGAATGCATTCCAAAGGAGTAAGGGGCTATGGCATTGAGTTACTCATGTCTGCAAGGTAAAAAGCAACATGTAAAGCCAGGCATGGTGGCTCACACCTATAATCCCAGCACTCGGGAGGCTGAGGAAGGAGGATCGTTGCAATTTCAAGACCAGCCTGAGCTACAAAGTGAGCTCTAGGTCAGTCTGAACAGCATAGTGAAACTCTGTCTCAAAAAGGCAAGGGCTGGGGATCTAGCTTAGTGGTGTAAGTGCCTGCCTGGCAAGCACAAAGTCATAATTTCAATCTCTGGTGTGGCAAAAAAACAAAAACAAAAACAACAACAACAAAAAAAACAAGAACAAATAAAGAAATATCATAACCTTATAACCTTTCCATATTTTAACTTACATTTATCATTATTTTAAGAGAACTATATAAGACACAAGATGATTAAAAACAACGGGCAAAAACAGATCACAAACAATTATCACAAGTGGTTATAAGCAACTGGCAGAGACAAAGCAAAATTTGAAGCATAAAAGTTTGTTACCTAGATGAGTCCCAGTCTATGAAACAAAATCAAACTCTTACCTTTGTCCAGTGATCTTGGTGGAAGACCTCCAAATGACATAGGGGAACGAAACTCTCAACCTACTAGATGTTCTGTATGAGTTCATATTCTCTAAAATCAAAGAATGAATTTTAGGAACAATGGGGGTTATGAGCAGACTATATTTATTGTGAGGAAGAAAGCTTCTGTCTGAGAGACAGAAGAGGTCCCAAGTAGGTTGCCTAGAGCCTACTACAATGTCTTGTGTAAGTCTGTATCAAGGATTTGCACTGGGAAGGTCCAAAAGTCAGTGGTGGAAGCTAGAAAATCTGCACCAGAGGGATAAAAGATCTGTGCCAGCAGGCTGAGGGTTCTGCACTGGAGCCAGGAAGTGACACTCAAGCTAAGGATCAGAGCTGCCCCGAAGACAACTGCAGCCATCCTCAG
>RJWT010009354.1:0-25225 GCA_004365215.1 Cuniculus paca
TGGCTCTAACCATACTGATCCTATGTGTGAACCTCTGTCGCACTTTAAAGCCTACCGAGCACTGATCCATTATGTAGATCTAGGGGACTGATTGTGTCTGCCAACTCTCTTTTAAGGCCAGTGTCTCATCATTGTTTCTTTCGACTCTGGGTTTAACTTTACCAATAGGTGTGTTCTCTGAAGTCTCAGATCCAGAACTATGGAAACACTGCTGGGAGGAAGAACTCTAGGAGGTACTCTCCAAGAGTTGGTATTAAGTGTCAATTGTCAATTTCTAGGTTTGATCCTCCTCCCTGGGGAGGACCCTACATGCCTGGGTAGCTCATGAGAGCGCTTGGAGCAGGCTTGGTGCTCCCATTTCTTCTTCATGACATGTGCTCCACTTATAGCCAACTTCCTTCCCCTTCTATAGGGGGCCAGTATGCAGTTCTAAATTTCCACATTGCAGGTAGAAAAACTAATATTGGCTTGAAGGTTTTAACAGGCAGTTGAGTTCCTGCTCCCCCTGTGCATCACGCCAACCCCACCCCACTTCTCTAAGACCTAAATATGTTCTAAAGCCCCAGCTCTTCAGGTCTCTGAACTTAGGTTCCTGTTGAGGAGTCTATGCTTTTTGAAGTGTCTTCTCTTTTGGATTTCCATCCACTGGGATTTTCCTTTCCATACTTTTGAGGCAGCTCCATATTTTTTAAGGTGATCATTTGAGGGTGAGGGTTTCTCCTATCAACTTCGTCCACTCTTTTACTAGAAATCTTGTATAAAAACAGGTGTCTTTGCCCTCAGGCCAATTCCAAAACAACTAAGAACATGTCTCAAATGGACAGAGATAATTAGTTTGAATACTATCCAAATATTTTCTTGTTGATAAATGTTAGTATTTAAACCTTAAGAGAAGAGATATGCAATTTTAAGTCTCTACATTCTGTTTTACATGATTCTTTTAAAATAGAATTTAAAGTACTAGTACAAATCTCATTTAACAGCTAAGTATAACCAAAAAGGAGAATTCAAAAACTCAAGTCAATACAAAATGAACACACTCAATTCATAGTTTCAGGATCCCAACCCCTCTAGAATGTTCCCGTGCCAGATAAATATAAAATGCGAGATAATTTCTGTGGTGCACAGCTGGTTAAGGCAGAAACTCTTTACTCTTCATCAGAGCTGAATTTTCATGTGTAAAAGTTCCTGTAAATGTCCAGATGAGAAACAGCAGGCTCTCTGAAAACTATACAGCACTTCTCTTGGCCCCAAGGGGGCACTCTTAGGGATTGGCCACCGACCATCTCGATTTGGGGATGATATATATGAACGCATCTCATTATTTTAGTTTTGAGTTTTTATGTCTCTTATTATGGTTAGGAAAACCCATTTGCTAAAGATTCCATGACTAAAAAATACATTTCATAGGGCAGGATTGCTTTTTTAATAAAAATATTATAACCATGCGGGCTTCTTGGGTATCAGTTTCTTGGTGTGACTACGTAGCCAGAGGAGGCTGGCCTCAAACTGTAAGAGGTGTAAGTCCCTCTAACCTACATGGACAAATATAGCACCTAGGAAACCACTGCAAGGCGTGGATATAATCTTTTCTGTTTCAGTCTATCTGAAGATGGTTCTTGTCTAATCCACATACACTAGTTGGTTAATGTTCCATAGAGAATAAAAACAAACAGAGCAGAGAGACAGATGTGGTCATGTACTGGATCTGCACTCAAACACAGTTAACACCTGCTGTTCTACCTACCACAGTAAGAGTGGAGGGGTCACAATTGTATGATAGGGCAAGAATAGGTCAGCAGTACATGGCCAGGATGGGAGAAGTTATAGAAGCTCATGTGGTGAAACTGGCTGAAATAACAGCTTCAGAACTAGCTAATGTTCATGCTTGGCTTGAAATCACAGAGAAGCCATGGCTGCTTTGCAGAATTACACATCCTTTGAAAGGCATTCTTCTCTCACTTGGACTGCAAAACTCTTGGCCTTATCAATTGGAGCTTCACATAGGTACAGATGTAGAGGAAACTGGAGGCTTCAAGAACTACCAAATAAATCGCAGACAGGATATTATCCAACTATACTTTCCCCTAGCCACCTCCACTCCCAGGCAACAGTGCTGGCCAAGAGATAGAGAGTCACAAAGGGTCAGCTGCTCCATTGCAGCTCAAACTATTTTTAGTTTATCCAATGGGTGGCAGAATCAAAGAAAAATAAAAAAGGCATCTCAAGTGGCCAAAAAGAAAAAAGAAAGATGGGGCATATGGAAGTAGGCAGGCAATGAGGCAGGATATAGCTGGAAGAAACACAGTCTTTCACTGGTTGCCTTAAAAAGATGCTTAAAAAAAACCCAGGTGTCCAAGTTTGACTGAGGAGAAAGGGGAAGTCTTAAATAAGAACGGTAATAATAAACACATGCAAAGCTCACTACAATCTTCCTACTCTTTCTTTCAAAGCCGCGTAAATTAATTTTTCTCATGGCAGGCATCTTTAACAACCAACTATACAAATTTATTATTTCCATATGTTCTTTATTTTTCCCCTAAATTCCATGCATTGCCTGCAAGAGCCTTAAAAGGCTGAATTAATCATAGATGACACTGAATAATTTTGCACAGACACCTTTGAGAGTGAAAAACTCATAGATGGTGTGAATAATCCATTTGGCCCTAAATACAAACTTACTTTAGAGCCGGCGTGTAATTCCTACTATATATTGGTCAGATTTCAGGGATCTAAGTGAAAGTTCTTCATGTAAAATTTTCATTGAAGGAACATCACTTGTATTCACAAGGCACATCCTAATACAACTTTAAAGCTTCCCAGTGAGAGGTGGCTTACTTTTCTCATGCCTCTTGAGGGAAGAAAAAGCCAAAGACATTTCAAACAAACAGCTTATCAACAACAAATAGTATTTAATCAGACCCAAAGATATAATGAGATTAAGATTATAGAAAGGCTAATATATTTGGTACCACGTCATTAAATTATAATTCCCTCAATTTTAGGGCATGAGTTATTTAAATACATACTTAACCATTCTCAAAGATAGCTGAATTCCCACAAAGCAGCTCACAAGATACAGAAAGGCATCCATAGATCACTCTATTCTGCTCAACTTTTCAACTTTCCTTTGGCATTTCAAGTTATTTCTTAGAAAATATAAGAATGAGAAACTGTTGCTTTTCTCCTTAGTATCTCTGATTCTATAGGGAATCATCTGCTAGGGTTAAATTTTTTATTTCTTATCAGGAGAATGTCTAGTCAGTAATTAAAAAAAAAATGTGGTGGGGACTCTCTGTACAGAAAGCAAGGTACCTGTGCAAAGGTAACGTACATACACTATAATGGCCCACTGAAGTTTCAGGATATAAAAGGAGAGGCAGAAATATTCCATGAAACATATATTAAGACACGTGCTGTGATCATTAATAGAGAAGATACACCAAAAACAGAGTCCCCAGTCCCAGGACAAGCGGAACCACCCTGGGGAAACGATGTCTCCTGTGCTACCAGAATCCTGAGTTGGTCAAGTGTGGTTAGGATAAGACAAGACTGAACACAGAGCATACGATTTAAGAGTGTGCTCAAAAAATTCAGCAATAAAGATAAATGATACTTTCATGCAATATTTTAAAGGTCTAAATTAGTCCAAAAATCTCATCAAGATCTTTAAATAGATATTAGAGCTCCTATAGGACTCAGCAAGAGACTGCTCTAATCCTGTCTTTATTTAAAATCTGGAGACAGGTTTCATCATGGAATTTCATGTATTGGTAGTGATTTTATTACAAATATTACATTAATAGATTTAACTTGATTGCCAAAGGTCGCTTCAGCCTTTAATGCTGCACCGGGTGGAGGGGGGGGGCCCTTTCCGGCTCCCCCCCATCTCTGCCTACACCGCAGGACTCCAGAGTCAGACAATGATTTCTGCCTTTATCCCTGCCAGACCAGAGGCTTCCTCCCCACTTACACCACGGGGCGGCCGAGCCGCTCACCAGGGTACAGTTCTGCACTTGCTTCTCTGAATGCTTTGGTTTTGGCTGTTGATTTCCGATAGGGAACAGATGAGGAAAGAAGGCGGCAATGCCCTAAACTCCTAAGGTGGGTTCCCGAGAGCTGCCAGCAGCGGAGCAAACAGGACCAGCAAGAAGCAGGAGCCAGCTCCATGAGGACAAAGGAGCAAAGTGACAGCTCAAGCCTCACTAATGCAGTGGAGCTTCTGCTCCAACCCTGGACAGCCCGAGTCCTTAAATTCATAGAGGGAACAACACATATCCTTGGGACTGAAATCACCATTAGGTAAATTATTTTAACTTGCAGCTAAAATAAGTCTAATTGATACAGCGGCTCAGTCAGCTGTGAACTTTCAGAGTAAAAATTTATATACTGCAGTGATGACTTAAAAGATATGCTAATATTTAACCTCTGAATTATTTGATTGTAGGTAGCAAAAAAAGTGCTAAGTCTAAAGTGGAATAACTCATTTCTTTATATGGTAATTAATTGTGGAAATATATTCAAATGAAAAGCTAAACCACCCTTCATATGTATTAATTTTGCATATTAAACACTTGTGATAAAAGCGTTGTCACTATCAACAGTATCAACAGAAATCTCAATTTCTACTGGTGCTTTGACAGTACGTAATTTTACCATCCTAGTTTCTGATGATCAACAGAGAAAAGAATTTTCTTGAAGAGACAAACACTTTGAATTACTTTATTTTCCTAGTTTCAAGACCAATATAATGGTTAATGTGTTCTAGACTTTTGATACAGCAGGCCAGCAGTTTAACCCTAAGAAAACTGATATCAAAAAGTCAATATGAGATTTTCTTTACATCAGAGAAGTAGTTACTAGCCAAAGCGTAATCGTTCCACAGTTTTCTTGTTCCTGATATTGTTTAAATATGAATCATGACGCTTTCCCAAGAACAGAGAGAAGATGCCAGGCCACAAAAGTCTCTGTACAGACACAGACACACAGACACAGACACACACACACACACACACACACACACACACACACAGAAAGAGAGAGAGAGAGAACCATCACTTATTACATAGCACTAAATAGCATTAGAAGATTTAGGTCCAAATCTGCACTATCCAGTATTGTAGCCAGTAATTGATGACTGCATTTTAATTTTACTAATTAAAATGGAAGAAAATTAAAAATCCATTATTTCCATAGCTACATTTTAGTCTTCAACAGCTGCGTGTGGTTAATGGCTACCATATTTTGTAGCACAGACTACAAGTATTTCCATCATAACAAAAAGTTCCGTTGGCTAGGGCTTCTTAGTTTCAGTAAGTGCTCTTATTGATGTATTCCTAATTGTAGGAAGACAAAGATGTGAAGAAACTGCTACAGAAAATGTGCCCTTAAAAGGAAAAAGTAAGGTACTGTGGCTAAATACATATTTGTTTCATTTCTTCTCTATGGTATTAAAAGCTACTAATTCCAAGAAGTATTCTTATCATTTAATCTCAAATGCAATCTGAAAACCATCAATTCTCAGGCGTGACAACTGCATCTAAAAACACGAGACAGAAATATTTTCTTTCAGAAACTACCCTCAGGTGGGAACAGTGTTTAAGAAACAAATTGGCCACAAAAGCCACCTCTCTTATATCAAATTAATGAGGACTATAAAGCTCTTAGTCCTTAAAATAACTGTGAACAACCCTTACTTAGGAAGGAGTCTTTCTGGTAGGTTACTGCTAAAGATTATGCTGGATTTCAAATAGCTTTACTGATACACACACACAGAGGTACACTCACACATGCACAACCATTTTACTAAATGTGTGTAACACTTATAATTATCTTTCTCATTGTCAAGTTTACATGCAACGCTTGGTCTAAATGCCAAAGGAACGTGGCATTATGTTTTGACAAACTCAGGCCATTTCTTAAGCAGTTTGGTTACTGGATTCAACAAGTTCCACAAATCTAAGCTTCTCCTATAGAGCTCAAACTAGCTTCGTTAAGACAGAATTTAGATAGGACAATGTTTACTCAATTTAAATGTGAAATTCAGTGAGTTTTCAGAAATGTGCAAACTCTGTCCATATTATCACATGATGGCTATAAAATACTGGTATCGACTCAAATGTTCTGTCATATAACTTTGCTGTGGATTTATTTTTCCACCCTGTACCCTAGAACCATAAGTATTCTGTTACTACAGTTTTGACCTCTGTTCAATTTTCCATAAGGCTACAATATAGTTAGTGTTTTGTGTTTGCAATCTTTCACCTAGTACAATGCTTTTGAGATCCATCTAGCCTGTTGTCTGTATATACTGTATACATTGTTTTCTTTTTATACCTCAATAGTACTGTTCACTTCCTTTTACATAATTAACTTGCCCATTCCTATACATAAACTTTTAGTTTGTTTCCAGTTTGGGCTATTAAAATAAAGTTGCTATGAACTTTTCGGTAGATACCTTTCTATAGACATTATTCAACACTTAATCTTGGGCAAGTATATAGTGGGCATTGGGGGGCCCACATTAAGTGTCTACATTTTGATAAACAAAAATTTCCATTTTGGCTGCACTGCCTTGCATTATTAAAAATAAATCCTCAGAAATGGATTTCTACTATGCCAACATTTGGTATTTTCAGTCTTCTAATTTTAGTCCATTTTCTGATTGTGTAGAAGTATTTCTCCATATTTTATGTTAATAAGTGGCAAATGGCCTATCTAAATCTTTAGGTCACTGTATTTTAATTGGATGGACTTCTTCCTTATTAAGTTGAACAATTTTTTTATGCTAGACACAAGACCATTTGTCCATTTTTAAAATGTGGTATCTGAAAAGCAAGAGTTTTAAATTTTATGTGGTCCAATTTAGCAACATTTTGGGGGGGTACATTTTTATTTTACCTAAGAAATCTTTTCCTGACCTGTTATGGTTGATACATTGTGTCAACTTGCACAGTTTAGAAGTTTAACTGAGAGACTCAGCAGGGAGCCAGGGTTCTTACTTTGTAAATACCCTCATCCTGTGCAAAGGAGGGCAAGGACATTTTGTGAGTGTTACACCCACCCTGAAGGTGGGGGAGGGCAGAGTACAATTTAAGGGTAGAGAAGAGGCTTGTTTTGCTCTCTTTTGCTCTGGCTGCTGCCTTGAAGTGTTGCCCCAGTGCCATCCCAGCCTGCCTTGGATCCAGCTGATTATGGACTAAAATGTCCAGAAACTGTGAGCTAAATAAACCTTTTCTTCCCTAATTTTGGATGTCAGGTGTTTGTCTCAGCAACAAGGAAAAGTAGCCAAGACATGACCCAAAATTTTTAAAAATTTCCTCATGTTTTTTCTCATTGGGTTTATCATTTTAGCTCTCTAGATCTATGACCCCTATTGGTTATTTTTGCATATTTCGCAAAGTAACATTCAGGATTCACTTTCTGCAATGGAAATGTACAACTTTTTCCAATGTCATTGGTTAAAGATGACCATTTATTTCCTCACTGAATTGTCTGAATCTTTCACTATAAATTAATTGAGAATTTGTAGTGAGTCTATTTCTTATTTTTGCTTCCTACCTTATAGTTTTCTTGGTGGAATTTAACACACTGTCTTGGGTTCAGATAATGGAAGTTTCCCAACATTGCTCTATTTTCTCAAAATTATTTTAACTATTCTAAATCCTTAGCATTTCCAAATAAGTGTGAGAATCAACTTTTCAGTTTCTCCAATAAAAACACGGAAGTACTTTATTTGATATGAATGAATCTGTAGACTGTAATGCATACAGTATTGCTGTAATGCATGTGGTATAAATTGTCTTAAAATATTGAGTCTTATGACTGATGAATATTTACCCTCATTTAGATTTTTTTTCTAGTACTGTACAATTTTTAGTGTGAAGCTCTTGCACATAGTTTGCTAAGTGCATCCTTATTTCCTATTTTTGATCCTACTGTAAATGTCATTTCAATTTCAACTGCCAATTACTACTTGATAGTATACAGTAAGGTAACTGAACTTTTTTTATATTTGCTATGCATCCTGAAATTACAAAAATCTCACTTATTAGTTCAATAATTCTACAATGTTAAGTAGGATGTCCCAGGTACATAAACTTCTTTAACAAAAAAGGTAGCTCTAACTCTTCCTTTCCAATCCATATGTCATTTATCTGTTTGTATAATATATTACATTTATATTTTCATTTATTGACCATCGTAGTGGCAAGGATAATTCTAACAAAAAAAAACACTAAAACAGCCAGAGTAACTATTGTTGTGGGGAAGGGGTTCACCACTTCATGATAATGTATTGTGGTAGGCTCAGATATCTTCAGATGACTCTTCCCATGTCGTGGTGATATTTTATGCTCTTAGTGTTTATTATGAATGTAGGGTGAATTTCATCAAATTTTCATTTATTGAGTTTATGTTTTACATTTTAGTCAATATGACACTGATTTACATTGCTTATCAATGTTAAATCTTTGAATACCATGCAAACTTGCCTTTATGGGATAAAACCCCCTTGGGCACACAGTGTATTATCCTTTTTGTAAACTGCTAGACTCAGTTGTTTAAATGGCACTAAGGATCTTTGTCCCTATGTTTGCAAACAACTTGAGTGTTTAGGTTTTTGTTTGTTTGTTTTGTTTTGTTTTTCCCCAGTGTCTTCTCTGGTTTTGATACCGGGGTAGTTCTGCTCTTAGATTAGCTGGAAAGCGTTTTGTCAGCTGCTCTTTGTCAGTTCCTACAGAATTGTTATCATTGCTTCCTTAAATAGCTCGCAGCATCCATAATTCTGGATTTGAACTTCTCTTTGTTGGAAGATCTTTAATGATAAACGTAATCCTTTCAGTGAACATAGAGTGAGGTTGCTTGTATGCATGTTTGTTTTTTGGTGGTGGTGGTAGTGATAGTGGTGGTGGTTGAAGGGATCTTGTGAAATTCCCCAGGCTGGCCTCAAACTCCTGCCTCAGCATCCTGAGTCTCTGAGACAAGCACTGGGGGTGCCTGTCAATCAACTAAACTTTGTTAAGATTGTGTCTTGTAAATAATTTGTCCATTTCATCTAAGTTGTCAAGTTACAGCATGAAATTGTCTGCTCATTGTTTTCTGTTACTGCTCTATTTGGTTCTATAGCAGTGTCTCCTCATTCATTCCTAATATTGGTAAGTTGTGTCCCCTCTTTTTTTTCCCCATCAGTTTGGATGATGGTTTGTTGATTCCATTGGTCTTTTCAGAGCTGGGTTTAGCTTTACAGATCTTCATTAAAATCCTCCCACTGAACTGATAGACACTTTTTATTTTTTCTTCTTTTAGTTAAATTTGTTTTTCTTCCTACTTTCCTAAAAGAAACCCAAAATTATTGAAAGCTGACCTTTATATAAGCAAAGAATGCTATGAACTTTTCCTAATTTCTGCTTTAGATGCATACCACCAAATTGGATATGATGCTTTATTGTCATTCAGATGAAAATATTTTTTATTTTTCCCTTGAGATTTTTTCAAGCCATGGGTTATTCAGAACTAGACTGTTGTGCTTCCAACAGAAGTTTCATACACCGTTCTGTTGCTGGTTTTTAGTTTGATTCTGATGTGCACACACAGAGCTCACCCCAGCACAATTTCCGTCTTTTTAGGGCCCCCATCACTGGGAAGATCCTGAAAGCTTTCAGGGAGATGAAGCAACCTCCAGTCCATCTCACTCATTCCCTTCTCCTGACCACCTCCGCCCCACTGTGGCTTCTGCCTCCTCTCACACTATTTCATTTCTAACGTACTGTCTGGTTTTCTTGATGTTTAAAGCAAGAAAGTTAAGCCTCCTTTTTCACTATAGCAGAATTGCAAAGTCCTCTACATCATTTCTCTGTTTAAAATTTTTTAAAAAGTCATCTGTTTACCAGATCTTGGAAAAATCAGTGGCAAATATGAAAGAAGTTCTCTGACCATCTGTCTGCAATTTCTGAAAGGAATATTAGATATTATAGTTAAAAACTCTTCCATAAAGAATTCATACATTCACATATTCTATGATGGCTTGCATTGTATTCTCAAAGCTAATTAACTTGGGTTTGGGATTTATGCCTTGACCCATGGATTTATCATCTAAGATTTTGTTTCCTTGCTATGGAATTGAGGATTTATAATTTGCATGTGAGTTTGTAGATAGGCTTTTTTTTTTTTTTTTGAGAACTGACCCTTTGGAATTAAGAAATAAAAGAACTCAAATGAGTTTTAAATGTGACTGAATCATGCTTATATTATGCCTGTTCATTTTTTTAAGTTCAGAAACCGATTTAAATCTGGCTTGAACCATCTAGACCAATGATGGCGAACCTCTTAGACTTCCAGTCTGCTATGGCACACGTGCCATAGGTTTGCCACCACTAATCCTGATAATGGTTTTATATTTTCCCCTTTGCTCCTAAATGAGAACTTTCCAGCCCACTTTTGCATTATAAAGTGATTAATATTAAAATCCAGAAGAAATTAATAAACAAAGACCAAATACTCTGACTTGTCTTTCTCATCATCCCTGCTACTTTCTCAAAACTACTGTTTTTCAGAGTTTTCACATAGTTAGGGGTATATCATGACTACATTTGAGCTGAATGCTATTTTTAATGTTGGATATAAAGATGCCTGTCCTTGTGGAACGCAGTTATGTTTTCATACACACACAAACGCACCCAAATTCTCATTTCAGCTATTCCATTATTCTATAACGGTGGCAGCATCATGCTCATTTTTAAGTGTCAGTGGATGCATACAGTGATTCTACAACTTGCACATGTTCACACCGCTACTAAGACACAACACAGACTCAACACTTTCTTTCCTGATGATCTTATTCTTTCTACTCCTCAACAAGGGACTAGAAATGACCTCAACTAATGGGCCAGACCAAGTTCTGAGTGTTCTCCTTTTATATACAGCAACCTCAGCACAGTACTGTTTTTAATCATCACTAAGGCAACTCTTGCATTGGCAAGAGTATTCAAAGGATGCTGGTTTCTTAATCAATGGCCTGAGGCACGGTGACCTAACTAGTGGACAGACACTCAACCCTAACCCTAGTCCAAATGGCTCCCAGTCCACTAGGTGGATCCCAGTCCAGATTCTGCAGCTCTACAGCCCTTCAGCACCTAACTATTCTACTCCTTCAGTAAATTCACATTGAGCTGACTTTATGGCTCCAGTCTTGAACACTGTAAGGCACGCATCCTTCTCTTGGCTTCCAGGCTATCTCTGACTGCCTTTTCCATCTAATCTGTGGTCTCATTTCAGCAACCCTACGTGCTGAAGTGCTCCAGAATTTGTTCACTGTATGCCTGCTCTTTTGTATCTGCACTCTTTCCCCTCGGGTTCTCGTCTACTCTTAACACCTAAAATGACAGCTCTGTGCCATCCGTGACATTGGAATCAGTGTCTATCTCCTCTATGACTCTTCCCCAGACTTGCAAACGTCATCTAACACTGAACACATCCAGAACTGTGACCTGAATGCCTCACCTTAAGAGATGTCTTAATGTTCATCTCAGTCAGCCACACCTCTACTCTTTAGCCATTCAAATAAAAGCCTGGATCATTCTTCTCTTTCCTTTTCTCTTGGCAGACATATAATCTGAGAGGAGACACTTTTAGCTCTACTTTCAAATAAGCTCCATGGAGAACATGACCACCCCTCTGTCTCCTTCCACTAGCATCCCCATGCAAGCCAGCCCAGACTCCAGCTGGGATTACTCACCAGCTCAACTGGTCCCCATACTGCACCCCACCCACCCATCTCCAAATCAGGCTACCCTCAGCAGAGGAGCCAGAGTGGTCCTTTTATATCACAGAAGATGGTATCACTCTTCTACTCCAAAGCTTCCATTGGATTCCAGCTCAATAAAAGTAAAAATAAAAATAAAAGGAAAAATTCTTAACAGTCGTAAGATCCTCTACCCAGAAGATCCTTTCCTCAGTTTTCCACTTGGTCTGCCCATTCACCTCCATTCTATTTGGGCTCAGTGGTTCCTTACGAGTCAGGATCTTGTTAGGAAAATGGAGATGTCACAAAAAATTGTTCACATAGAGAATATTTAACAAAGGAAATGGCTGCAAAGATGCAAGAATTGAAAAAGCAAAAGAAAAAGGATGGGGCTGAGAGAGCTGAAAGGAAGAACACGGGACGCAGAAAGATGAAAACCGCTACCAGCCTAGGTGGCAACTGTCACCTGCCACTGCTGCCCAGGTCATTTCCAGCGCTGACTCAGGCACCACCTGCCCCTGCCCTGCTGGAGCCTGGGATCCACACACTGCTTCCCCCCCGAAGCACACAGTGACCTCTGCCCCTGCAGCCCCTCAGCTCCTGCCAAGTCCCCCATCCGCGCATCCTAACAGGAAACCAGCAGATTCAGGAGCCTGAGCCAAGGGCTGACGCCCCGACAGAACTCAGGAACAAACCAAGACGGGGACAACAACATATTGCATCTTTCCTAAAGGACTAAAAGAGAGGAGGTCTAAGGTTCCCAGCACAGAGAAGTGATAACTGTTTAAAGAGAGGGCAAGGCCAACTCCTCTGATTTCATCATTGCACGTTGTGTGTCAAATAATCACACTGTACCCTAAAAATATGTACAATTATTAAGCGCCAATATTTAAAAATGAAAAAATAAATAAATAAAGGGAGGTGTGGGGCGGAGAGGCAATGAGTAAAAATTGGGCACATCAGTTAGCTAACGACACACCCGCACCCCCTCCATCCCCTGACCCAGCCCTGCTTTGCGTTTTCCCTCTGCCCTTGCCATGGTGGAAGCCACTCCACGACATATCTCCTGTCTGCTTAGGACTCTGTCTCCTTCACAGGACACAAACTCAGTGCTTTGCTTACTGGGGTAACCCCAGTGACTAAAACAATTTCCATCGCATAACATGCACTCGATAAGTATTGATTGAATTATTAATGAACTGGACCTCTGCTTTTATCTTCAAACAAGCAGAAGCTAAAACGCTGTATGTGCTAAAGCCAGAGAATTGAGTGGTACAAAATCAAAACTACAAATGAGAATGACAATCGTTAACCACCCTCTGCGACCTGCCTCAGGCACTCTGTCCTGTCATTCCTGGCCTCAGGGTCTCACTGCGTTGATTTGGTTAACAGAGTTTGTGGTCTGTCTAACCTGCTGTCCAGAGGTACTTTCAAGGTGGGAATGGTCAAAGAGTTTCGCATGTGTCTCTTGTGTTTGAGACTGAAGAAATCTCTCCATTTCAGTGCTTTGACACACAGTGTCACTATGGATGACTATGGACTGAACCATGCTTTTGGCTATGACAAGGAAAAAAATGTTCCTGCCTCCTACCAGGCCTGTGATTGGCTTATACCTGAACCCAAGAAGGGATGTGGCAGAGAAAGAAACTAAAGAATATTCCACCCTAAGTCAGCATCCACCTTCTGGCTCTTCTTCACTCAACACTCAAAGTAATTTGGAGAAAAACAACAAAAAGTTATATGCTGACTAAATTTAAAAACATAAAATTTGGAAACCTCATCGTGGTCTCTTTTGAGTCCTACTGGTGACAGATTTCAGCATTGCTGTCTTCAGAGTGGCACAGAGCCTGTCACTCAGATGTAACTGCAGCTGCTTACCCTGCTCTGACTCTGAAGACAAGTGGACAGAATCCAAAAGAATCATTGCCTGTTTACGGTTTTACTCACCCTACATTCAATCTCCAACTTTTTTTCATATTTATCATGCAAAATAAGGATGGTTTCAGTTCTTATTTACCTTCAATGTGAGAAACAGGTGACCATCCATTTAATGCTTAGAAAGACTGTATTACGGTTTAATGATAAATAAAATACAATAACAGCAACTAAGGCCAAATGAAATCCCTGTCTTAAATCAGAATCCTGACAATAATTTATAAATTATTCTTGCTCCCTGCTTTAATTTCATCACATTGAGCTACTTCACTTACAAGGCAATCCATTTGCAGTCTTAAGTAATAAAGACCACTTTCCTATTGGGACCAGTAAACCATGAAATAATGAAATTGTATCTGACGATAAAACATCTCTTCAGGTATAATTCAATCTCATCAATTATTTCACTAGTGGCCCCAGAATGCAAAAGCAACTTGAAGATTATTAATAATTTTCAAAAGTCAATATAACTTTTATCAGATCTTAATCATTGTTTACAAAAATGGACAAAGGTACCCTCTCGGTTCTCCCCAAAGATCAATACCAGCATAAAAGCACAATCAAGCTGTAGGAGCCAATTCGTTCAATGAATAACAAATAACAGCTTTATACTGTGCTTTCATCTGCACCTCGGTAGAAGAGTCGTATCTAGACTGTGTCGTACAAAATGTGTACTTTTAATTTTCCATTTCTCCAGAAAGAAAGCTAGCAAGAATACTTTAAAACCAGAGGTGTATCTCCAAATGCGGTTTTAATGTGGAATACAGGCAGCCTGCTTGTTATATCTTATTTGCTTCCTTTGCAAAGAAGTACAAGTACTTTGCCTTTGTGATTGACATTATGTACTGTATCATATAAAACATCCATGTATCTACATGATAGCAAAAGACAAATCAATTATGGAAAGGGGGGCTTCATAAGGATCCAAATCAACTGTTTTTGTCCCCCAAATAATCCCTTAGGAGGATCCCTCCTCCTATAGTAAAACAAGACAACACTTGCTTGAATAACTTGGTTTATGCAAATTTCATCATCTGCAAATAAATAAAATAAATTTCATTGCTTCGAGATAGTTCTCAAGTTCATGGCATTTTGTTATATTTTAATCAGATTCATTTGGAAATATTAAAACTAAATGTTAAAATTAATCTCATGCAATCTATCTATCCTGACGGTTCCTTTGAAACTACAGGGTATCCTCACTTGAGAACACCCATGTATGACTTCTGAAGATCAAAACAGCAGGTCTGTGAGTTGATGACCAAGCAAGTTTGTGCAAGGATTCTTTGTTCACAGAGGCGGCATCTTACAGGTACTGTGGATGTCATCAACTGTGAGGCCCAAATCCAAGAAAAGAGGCAAAATTCACACAGGGCCATGAGTGCATTTGTCCATGTGGCACATTAGAGATCAGTGACCCGAAACCCAGTAAGAAAATGCAGAGCTAAGCACACACGTGGAGCTGTGAGCGGCACGCAGAGCCATGCATGGAACCCTTTCAGCTCTTCCTGCCCCTCCTTGCTTCTTCACAGGAAGGTTACAGTTTGCCATGCTTTGGAGCCCGCTGAGGCTGCCCATCTAGATGTTGCCTTCTCCAGCCCCAAGGGCAGCAGCGGCAGACCATGCAATGCCAGCAGGCCAAGGGACTGTGTAGAAGTCCAGGGATTGGGCTAGGGCGGGGTTTTCAGGGCACCAGGACCTGTGTATAGGAGGTGGCCATGAGGAGCTCTGGGCATAGAAGGAGCTGGGGCTCCCAATCAACAGACATGATGAACAGCCTGCACAGAGCCACAAAACATGCCTTGTATTCCTGTTGTCAGTGTTTAACAAAGCAATGCTTCTAGCACACATAAATATGACGCAATATAAATACACTACTCAAAAGAACAAAAAGGGGTCCGTGAAAAGCAATCACTTGCGCTGTGGTACAGGAATGAAAATCAAGGTGAAAATGCCCACATATAAGGATCAAGGCAGCTGATTCACCCCAGGGTCCTTAGGAAAGGCAATAGAGAGCTGAGACTGAGTCTCAGCCCAGTCCCAGTGATGGCCCACACTGGGACAGACATTTCGTTCCCTGTGACACCCTCCTGAAGCTCTTGGGACCAGATATTGCTAATCCTCCACCAAGAGTCCTCGTAGCACTTCTATAAATTCTGCAACTATTCTGAGGTTAATCGATGAACCCATAAGTAGGAAGACACTCCACCAGAACACCAAGGACTTAAACATAAAGATCTCAGTGACCTGGGAGCATCAATCGATAGCCCCTCGGTCTCATTCTGCAGTAAACTCGGGCATTGATACCAAATGCTGCAAGCAAAGCCCTTCACATAAAGAAAGGCCCTCAAATTCGTCATGATGTGAAA
This sequence comes from Cuniculus paca, assembly GCA_004365215.1. Taxonomy (NCBI): domain Eukaryota; kingdom Metazoa; phylum Chordata; class Mammalia; order Rodentia; family Cuniculidae; genus Cuniculus; species Cuniculus paca. The sequence continues at coordinate 16,045 of RJWT010009354.1, forward strand.
GCTCCAAGGCAGAGGAAGCCCGGGCACAGCATGACTCACCCCACCTGTGGTCTTTCTCTGTGCATAATGTGAAATAGCTCCCATAAACCAATTCCCATCTCTGGAGCATGTTCCCAAATAAGCCAGTATGCCGGGTAAACTTTAATCAGTAAACAAAAACAGAATATGGCACTATTTCCTTAAGTAGACATTAAACATTTAAAACTAATTTCAGAGATGGTTATGAGATTCAGTAAGCCCGCTGAGAACTAGGCTGCTCGAACGGTCACTATTTTTCCCTGTTTATTGGAACAGACATTTAGGCAAATGACAAGGACAAGTGTGTGAATGGTGCATCGGTAATGCATCAGGGTGTTTCAGCAGCTGCTTCACCATCAGGAATAAACATTCCAGAACACACACTCAAGGGAACAGCCTTGCAAACACGACAAGCTGCTAGGCGTGTTGAGCAATGAATGCACTAGACAGGAAGAACCCACAGTGGCCAGTATTTTACAGAGCCTGGGGAAAAGCAAACAAAAAAAGATCCAGCCAGGATCCTCTGCCAGGCCAAATATGTGAATCTATTTTGGCAAAACGCACTTAGTTACATCAAAATGTTGCTTTAGTTTCCAAACCACCACACTAGTAGCCGCTTGTCCCCAGCATCTCACCAGTACCCTCAGCCCAGGGACTCTGCCTCATCACTCATCTCCCCCTCTCGCTTTGCTCTTCAGCCTCTTCCTTCATTCAGCTCTTCCTCGTCACCGTCTATGATGATCATGCGTGATGATCCCCTTGCCTTGCCCACACAACACTTCTCTCCACTCCTATCTAGTTCTAAACCTCACATTCATCCCCACACCCATGACCATGTGGTTCCTTCCCCAAGTATGGTTTTCAATCTACTGATTAAAAAACTCTGTATTATGGGTTGAATTATGTCACCAAAAGAAAGTTATAGTGAAGTTCTAAATGTGGCATTGTTTGGAAATGTGCTGTTGTGGGTGAATTGTTCGAGATAAGGTCCTACTGGATTAGGGGTAGCCCTAAATCCACTAGGACAGGTGACCTTGTAAAAGAAGAAAAGACAGACACACATGGAAAGGGAGAACTTCATGCAGCTGCACCCTCGGCTGGATGATGCCTCCACAAGCCAAGGAAGGCCAAGGCCCACTGACCACCACAAGACACCAAGAAGAGCCAGACACAGACTCTTCCCTGGAGAATCCAGAGCCTGTGGCCCTGGTGGCAGCTTCATCTGGGGCTCCTGGCCTCCTGAGCACTGAGAAGAAATTCCTCTTGCTTCAAGCCTCGAAGATTGTGGCAATTTGCTACTGGAAGCCCAGAAGACAGCGCATCTTTACTGGCAGAGTGTTGGGAAGGGCAGGAACCATCCCAGCTCCTCAAGCACAGGGGACTCACAGTGCCATGACCAGGAAGGTCCCGAGCAAAACAGCACAGGTTTGCCCCTCTGCCAGCCAGCCCCAATCTGCCTTGAGCCACCTGAATCACTGGGTGCTCTGATGGCCACCTTGCTCCCGAGAAACTGCCCTTCCTTGGTTCGCATGTGCCCTGTTCTCAAATATCCAACTCTTTCTCATGGCTTAAAGGAATGCAGCTCCCCTCCGCCACCTTCCAAACTGAAGATGAGCTTCCTCGGATGCCTCTCGAGGCCACACGCTATCACGTCCTCATGAACCACGTCGGCCTCATCGGTGTCGCCTCCTTCCTGGTTACTGGAGCTAAGAGGTCACGACGCACTGTGCAGAGTATCTTCCAGAGCACACCACGCTCCCTTCCCATACCTCGGGCCTTAGCACTTGCTCTTTCCCTTCCGTGAATACCTCCCTCTTCATGAACCCCATCCAGCAATCAGCTGGCCCTCCACATGGGCATGAGCCCCACTTCCTTGAATGTCCCCCAGGCTGCCTGGCTTCGATGCTCCACTCCTGGGTTACAGGCGCCCCAGGAAGACACTTGCAGAATCTAATGCAATGGCCCCTTCAGTTCATCTTCCTGAGAACAGTCCAAACTACATTAACAGGAACTGTGCTTTTGGCTTCTATCACCTCAGGATTTCTTAGCACCAAACTTGTTCATAAGAGACACCTATTAAATGTTTGTTGACTGTTCATTCAAAATTAAAAACACAAAAATTAAAAATATAATGAAGCACCATTTATGAATGATGGTTTTGGCACAAATTCCAAAGCCTAGTGGCACACTCTGCTGGAAAAGCTACAGAGAAATAGATATTTACACCTAAGTCAGTGAGGTTACACAATGAAGCAGCCCTCATTAAAGGGAATTGGGCAACGACTAGCAAAACCACCCATGCATTTACCCTTTGACCAAGATATCCCGATCCTACGAATGTGTTCCAAGGACACCCTTGCAAAAATAGGGAGATGGTGCTTGAGGAGGCCCTATTCACTGCAACGCTGCCTGCAGTTGCAAGGACGGAAAATAACAGAGCCTCTTTGGTGGGGAAACACTAAGGAAACTAGGGCTCACCACAGTGGACAGCCATGTGGCTACGAAGGAAGAATGGGATGAATTGCTGCAGTCCAACAGAAGCTAGGCTCTGTGTTACATCCTTTTGTCAAAAAATGTCCTCCAAGCCGGGCAGAGTGGTGCATCCCTGTAATTCCAGCACTCTGGGATGCTGAGACAGGATTGCAAATTTAGGCCCAGCTTGGACAATTTTAGCAACTTAGCAAAACTGTGCTTCACATTTTAAATGCAAAATAAATAAAACGTTTTGGGATGTAGCCCATATTCAATATCTAATATCACCAGAAGGGGAAAAAAAAGTAACTCCATAAACACAAGTTGTATAGATGCCACATTTTAACTGATAGTACAGGTATACATTTATGTGTGCATGTATGTGTGTAGAGCTTTATTTAAATTAAAAAAGAAGTATAAACCATGAAATATAAGTAGAGATTTAGCTAAATGAAGAGAGGAGAAACAGTGAAGAAAATGGCAAGAAATGAAAGTTTTCCCCAAACACCCTTCATTTCCTCAATTTCAGTTTGAAACACACAACAGTTGGTAATAGATTCTACAAATCAAAAGTAAATTTAAATAAAAGAAATTAACTCACTTTGGGATTGGTGGCATAATCACATGGAAGGAAATTACTTTGAGTGATTTTAAAAGCAATAATTCTGCAAGAATTCCCCAGCAAACTATATATACCAAGGACCAAAAGAAGAGGGAAAAAAAGCCACCTCTAAAGGTTTTCAATAATCAAAAGAAACTGAGGTTGCATGAAGCTGTTATTCTGCAACTGAATGTGTGCAGTGAGAAAAGACAGAGGAATGCGGACACAGGACTCTGAGTGGGGAAAAAAGGGGAAAGACACAGAGTGAAGGTCTAGAAAGGCCCTAGAGTCCCAGAGAAGAGCTGGAAGTATCAGAGAAGCTTATGATGCATTTTATTTTTGAAAGTGTTTTTCTCGGAACTGCACACTACAAAGAACTACCTGTAAACACAGTTAGTGCTTGAAGCAGTAAGAAACATGCAATTCCCAGAGCTGCGGAAGGAAACCAGTGAAAGCGGTAGGAACATCCTGTGATCCCAGAGAGTGAAAAGGCGAACAGAGATGATTCAGGTCAAGTCAGAAGAACTCAAGACACAACTTCAAGGTGTTTCTCTGGACTACAAGGTCACAGCTATTTCACCACCTACAAGGGTAAACGCTGGAATGGATTAAAATACACCAAATAAGTTGAAATCCACATATTAATGATTCTAGTAGGCAGATGAGGGAAGGAGGAAAGCAAGCAAAATATCTTACTGGGCCCCATGGAAGACCAATGTATGACTAGCTGGATGTTAGGGAACCTACTCATCACAAAAAACTTGTAGAAGGGGGAAAGCATTTATTCTGCCTTTCATAGCTGGACCTTCAGATACATAAGTAGTTGATGAAAGCTAGTCTGTAGAGGAGTATTCTACCCACAAGATAAAGAAAGAATAATAAAATCAGAAAATCCCAGATGGAGTCCCAGGAATGAACTGGTATACTTGGCGCGATGGTCAATGACGTGATTTCCCAAGCTGGTGTCACAAGGAGGGGGCACAGCATGTCACATGCCACTAGCAAGATGGAGATGCAAGCCTGAACCTAATGGGGTATCTGGAAGACACTGCAGATTCAGTGAGGCTTTGAGAACAGAAGAATGTGTGCACACTATGTGCAGAATCCAGACTGTGGAGAACCCCACAAGCCAAAGGGCTCAGTTTCTTTAAAAATTATCTGTAGGATTTGTTATTGGGTGATTTTTTGATGACAGCCATTCTTTCTAGGATGAGATGGAATCTCAATGTCGTTTTAATTTGTATTTCTCAAATGACCAGTGATATTGAACATTTTCTCATGTATTTATTTACCATTTGTATTTCTTCATCTGAGAAGTGTGTATTCATCTCAGATGCCCATTTTTGGATTGGGTCTTTGAATTTAGTGGACCTGATTTTTTTAATTCATTGTACATTCTATATAAAGTCCTTCATCTGAGGGACAGTTGGCTACATTTTTTCCCAATTCATGGGTTTTCTTTTCGGTAATTTCTTGTGAGGTACAAAAACTTTTTAAGAGCTGGTGAAGCTGTAGGAAAAAAAGGAACCCTTCTCCACTGCTGGTGGGAGTGTAAACTGGTACAACTGCTGTGGAAATCAGTGTGGAGATTCCCCAAAAAACAAGGATTAGAAGTCCCATGTGATCCAGCTATTTCCTTTCTGGGTATTTTTCCAGAAAAACTGAAAACAGCGATATACACACATATATCACAGCAATATACTTTCACCCATGTTTATAGCAGCACAATTTGTAATGGCTAAATCTTGGAAACAACCCAAATGCCTATCAACCCTGGAATAGATAAAAGAGGTGTGGTATTTTTACACAATGGAATACTACTCAGCTATAAAGAAAGATAAACTCGAGGCTTTTATAGGTAAATGGATGTAATTAGAAATCATACACATAAGTGAAATATATCAGACTCGCAAGTGTAAACATCGTATTGTCTCCCTAGTGTACAAAACTGAGAGTAAGGAAGATCCAAAAGGTACAATGGATATTGTGAAAGGGAAAGAAATGCTCAAAAGGAAAGAATGACTTAAATGGGGGAAGGAGAAAAGAAAGAAGGGGAAATACACAAAAGGTAGCTAAGATAATTGTACTACTCATTCTATTAGTTCACTGAAAGGAACAGTTAGTGCTCATACTGTCTGATCAATTTTGCATGCCTAGATCTGGTAATCTGAGCAACTATTTTGATGACAACAATATGCAATATAACAACCAGTGTTAATTTCTTGTTTTGAAATTCTGCATTGTTTCTATTGGTTTTTAAAAAATTTGTTCTCTTTCTAACAAAAGTATCTGCAAGAGGAGCAAATAAAAGAGACTCAGGACATGGGCCAATAAATTGCAAAAGGTAGGGTTTATAGAGATCCTGATTTGATCCCACTGTTAACCAGAAGTGCAAGTCATCACAAGATCATCCAGGGTCACTCCCTGCTCATCAGATAAATCAAAATCTCACTAAATCACCACTGTTCTGGAATTTTTGTTTTTGTTACTTTTTTCTTATAATAATGGTATTGTAAATTTTTTTTTCTTTGAGAGTCATAAAATGAACTGTGGTAGATAAAATTGTATGATTTCTTAAATTTTCTGCAAAATATTTCAGTGGGTATGAGACAGAGCCTGGGTGGGATTTAAATGGGGGAAAAAATGAGTCATGAATTGACAAGGATGAAGATGGCTTTTTCTTTAGCCTGTTCTTGTTTTTGCATGTTTAAAATGCATGATAGTAAGTTTTTAACATAACAAGTTATAAAGCTATTTCTTGAGTGAATTAATAAAATCCAAGGTCTGATCTAGGCTGATAATATAACTCAACGAGTGTGGAGCAAAGAATCATTTTTTCTTTATCCTGAATGCTTCGAGTAGCTTAGGTATGAAGATACTCGATTTTTTTTGACGAATGAAAGAAAAAAATGAGTGGATATAATGAAAGTAAGTTAATTAATTTCACAGTGTCACGGAGATACCTGAGACATCAAACTAATTCTGCTGCCAGTCAATGCCAGATGGAGACCAAGGAGTCAGCTTTTGGGTAAGAGGAAGGCTTCGCTGGAAAAAGCCAGAAGGAAGAGTTTTCTTTGGTTTAACCTGTTTCTTTGTTATTTTTGTGAGTCCTGTTTTGAATGCTCCAGCTCAAGTGCCCAGGAGGCCAGCTGCAGTGTTCACTGAAGGTGACCTCAAGTGATGGGGCTTTCTACCCATGGGCATTCCTTCTTGGGACCTTCATGAGGTAAGGGTCATTTTTCAAGTTTTTTTTTTTTAACTTTTGCTTTTATGTTACACAACGTCCAACTCGAGACTGGAAGAGCAGTAGAGCAATATTGTTCTCTGCCAATAGCCACAGACTCCGTGCTTAGGAGGCAGCTTTGCAATCAGAGCGCACCTGCTCCTTACCTTTGTAGGAAATGACCGGGTGCTCTGTTCTCTGGCACTGGGCATCCACTGCCTCCAGCTGGGTGAGTCTGCACAGCCCCAGGCTTGAGAACAGCCACGCGAGGACACAGGCTCCCTTCATGGTGGGCAAGGGGTCTCCAGCTCCAGGCACTTGTCTTCTATGAAACTGGTCCTCCCCTCATGTGGGAAAAGTGCCTAAAATACACAAGAGAGAACTGGCTGGTGAGTATGAGCTCAGGTTTGCTGGAAGGAGTATTTGGAAGAGCCTACACTAAGTTCAGTGTTATAATTTGTGGAGTTGAGAGACCTTAGAGAACACAGACGATCTATTTTTTTTCTAGGGATGTTTCAGACAGGGAGGGAGGGAGGGGGAAGAGAGAGAGATTACACATCTCTAATTTTATAACATAACCCAAGTTTAAACTCTACTGAGTCACCCCGATCACTTCTAAGTAAAGCCGGTAAAGAGTTGTGGTTATTGAGTGGTTCTCCCTTGGAAGTTTGTCATCATTTCTTGTGCAAACACAGAGATCTAAATACGAAAACCTTAGGAATCTCTGCCCATCCCGTTTCACAACCAAAATACCCTATGCAATAAAGCCACTGCCATTGTTTTAACAGAAACCTGATGAGTATTACACTGCCTAGCTCATAAACTACCCATAATCAGTACATGTGTCAGCCTGCAAAAGTTCTGGCTAGAGACCAAGCGAATCAAATAGACTCTAGATTCAGCAACAACTGGGTGAAATGAAAGCGCAATGTTGGAAATGCTGCAAACCTTTAATGATTATGAACAATTTAAAAGATTAACAAGCTTAAAAGGAAGATAGGCTTGCAAAACATATCCAGAATCCAACTTCTTAGAAACCCACAAAAACAAGCAGGAGTACTTTAGGAGTTCAGGGAAAGTAGTACTGACCTTTAGAGGGATCAAGGAGAGGCCCTGATAGGAATTCATGTTTGAGTTTAATACTGAAGGATAAAGAGGATTTCTTCCACAGGTGGAGATTTTTGAAGGTCATTCCATGCCAAGGAAAAAGGATGAAATGCACATTGGAGCATGCACCATGTTTGGGGGTGTCATATTATACTTATCCAGATGCCAGCAACCACAAAAGGGAGAGAGAAAGAGCTGAGAGAGTACACTGCATCACCATTGGGAAGGCAAATTATATTAAGGTATGAGAACTTTATTTTCAGCAAAGCAGCTAGCATCATACATGTATTGGTCAGCTTTGCTGGGACAAAATACCTGACACCACAACTTAAAGGAGGAGAAGTTTACTTTGGCTCAAGTCCACGGTTAAATGGTTCCAAGGCAGCTACTGCTGCTCATTCATGGTTGCCAGAAACCTGAGTATAAGGAAAAAGCACCCGAGGGAAAAAGAGTCAGGGACCAGATAGAATCCCCAAGGTTACACCTCCAACCAAACACACCCAGAAATGTGATTTGCTAATCCACTAGGTGCTCACATGCCAACCAAGTTGACAAACAAGATTAACTATAGTACATTCACTTTGAAGGAAATAGTCATAAGACCATTCTCACAATACTGTACATAGGAAAATGCACGGAATATGGCAATTTTGAAACTACTACAACTATTCAGACAAGAAATAAATGAAGCTATGATTTGAGGTGTTACCAGTGTGAATAAAAGCAAAGGCGAAGAACAAATAATAAACAGAGGAGGTAACGGCAAGTTTGGCAATGTTCACTGATGAAAAATGGCCACAGATTCTGACTTTGCTCCATTGAGACGCAGATCACAGTTCCTTCCTTTGAATCTAGGTTGGCTCTATGGTAGCCCAGTAATTGATACCACAGGACTGATGAGGAGACTTGTTCCCAAGATCAGGCCCAATGAGACTGAGTTTTTCCCTCCTGCCTCTGAGAATGCATTCTGGGGGAACTGCAACCTCAGGTCAGAAGTTCAACCACCCTGCAACTGTCACACTAAAGAGATCACAGGTAGGTACTCTGGTCCACAGATCCCATGGGGCCCAGGACCCTAGTTATCCCTGGCAAAGCACCAAATATGGGATGAAAACTGAAATTCCCAGCCAAGAAGTCACACACATGAGTTCTACCTGAATTCCAGATCCATAAAATATAAAATACAACAATTGCTGTTCTAATCTGCAAAATTTCTGAAACCCACAGCAAACAGGGCACAGATGGACTCCAAATTGATAATGGCAGTGACTCTGCAGATAGGCATGTCATTGATTTAAATATGATCATCAAAAGAAGGGTTTGGTTTAGATGACAATATTATCATTTAGTCTTCCACACAACAGGTTTCAGATGCTGAATGAAGATTTAGAGAAACACAGTAAACTGTTGAAACTCCAGGTTGGTGCTCAGCAGGAAAAAACAATCACACATAGCATAGAAAGTTTGGTCGAAGTCATAAATTTGGTTGATATTTTCTAAGGGGAAGTATCAGGGGAATAATGCCCTTGTTTGTTAAAAGGTAGGAATCAAAAGAAGTAGCCACAGAAAAATGGGGAAAAGAACAGAGACAGCGTCAAGAGCTGTGCCTCCTGAATGTCAAGCTAGGGCTCATGTTTCCCAGGTGTAGAGAGAAGGAACAGATTTAGCAAAGGAGACAGGGGGCCTGCATCTTAAAACATCAAGCAACGATCGCTGAGATCCCTGGCTCCAGACAGGCTGTGGTCAGTGGTCAGCAGGAA
>RJWT010009355.1:0-25219 GCA_004365215.1 Cuniculus paca
GCCGAGCTGTTATCTCCAGACAACTCTAAAAGCTCTCAGCACCCTTGGAGCTCACCGCACATATACAATCCATCACCCTGCCAAGAAATGGCAACCTATTTCTGTAGGGCTTCTGCAGACAGCCGTGCAACCAGCACATGGGAATATCTCCTAAGAAGAGACTAACTCTGACCTTGGTTCAACCAAGGGCAAAGAAGGTATTTAAAATTCTTACACCACAGAGAGTAGAAATCAAAGCACAGATAATCCCGACTTGCAGCTTACAGTGGTTCCACCCTGGAATTTCCCACTCTGTAATGGTACAGATAACTATTCAGACAACTGCCCCACTCTTCACACCCATGCGGTATTCAATAAATCAGTAGCAGTAAGATGTGCAACACTTTATTATAGAATAGGCTCAGAGTTACGTGATTCCACCCAAAGTGTGCTAAAGCGAGTGTTCTGCACATGTGTAAGACAGTCTGGGCTGAGCCATGCTGTTCAGCGAGTTAACTGTGTGTTGCAGTCAGGGTTTACAAAGGAAAAGATTTAATACCGGCATATAATTTATAGGCGTATAATTCATAGTATTGACTCAAAGAGTCAAATGCAAACAAGTGCGGGAGGTCTGTCCACACACTAGAGACCCAAAAGAATCCAGATGAGGGTCTGGATCCCATGGCAATGTCCTGCATGAGTCCAGCTGAAGACCTACAGTCAACGTCAATGTTCTGCATGAGTCCAGCTGAAGACCTACAGTCCATGTTGATGTCCTGCATGAGTCCAGCTGAAGACCTAGAGTCCATGGCAATGCTCTGCATGAGTCCAGCTGGAGGGCCAAGAGCCCACGGCAATGACTCATGGAAGTCTGTATCAAGGATCTGCACTGGGAAAGCCCAAAGGTCAGTGGTGGAAGCTAGAAAGTCTGTGCTAGCAGGATGAAGGATCTGTGTCTCAGCTAAGAGATCTTCACTGGAGCCAGGAAGCAACGCTTGAGCTCCTCAGATGGTGAGAACAGCCAAGTTCATATCAGGAAAGCCAGCATGACAAGCTTCTCCAGGAGGATCAACAGTGCACCATCTTCCCCTCCAGCTCTCTTTTTATGCTGTTGGCAACAATCCTCAGTTGGGCCTTTAACACCCAGCACCACAGTGTTTCAGTTCAGCCGGGTGTTCCAAGGTGACCGTGAATTAATCCACCACACCGTGTTAAACACCGATTTCATCTCAGGTGGGTGTACGGGAGCATAACCACATCCTAAACTGAGGTGCACCTGCGATCCCCGGTGCAGACACAGAACAGAACCTGAAACGCACATCCTGGGAGAGTTGCAGGAGAATACAAAGGCCTGCATGGCTTCTTCTCACCAAGCCAAACCTTTCTCCCTTGGACAGAGAGTGAGCCCTGGCCTGCGGCTCCCTCACATCTGGATTCCAAGCCATTAACTCTCAAAATGTAAAAGCACAATGGGACTGAATTCAAATTTTTGCAAAACTCAGAGACTCAGAACTGAGCTGACTTCACAAATCACCATCGAGGTCCAAGAGAAATGTTTTGTATCACTTATTTACCAAACATTGATGGGTTCTTGGTCAAGTTTTGGTCTAATGTCCCCCTCATTTGTTTGTTAAAAACTAAGGCAAACACATATGGAAAAATCCAAACCCTACATCAAGGCGAAAACTGCACAGCGGATCTCCCTCACAGTGGGCTCCCTGCCCGGTCACCATCAGGAACAGTTCCTGTGCCTCAAGCCCCTGCAGTCTCTTGTGTTAGTGACCCTGTGTCTTCTGCATGCCAAAGGAGGGCGTCGGGTGCTCATTCCTCAGAAACCAGGCATCTTTCCTGTAGTGCTGTGTTCCAGCCCCTCAGAGCCCTTCTTCTCCACGCTGTCACATCTTCTGGAAGGTGGATAACGTGTCTGGCCACACCCCTGGGACCAGCATTCAGGTGCTGCCCAGTTTCAGCTTTCACAGGTGACCCTGCAGCCTGACTCCAGCAGGTACCTGGGCACGCTGTGGGATCCACCCCAGGTCAAGTGGTTTGATTCCCATCAGTTTTCTGGGAGCAACTGGCTTGAGCCCCAGAAACACCACACAAACAGGCAGCCCTCGGTGTGAGAGCCCCCACCCCACCCCACCCAAGCGGCTGGGGAAAGACCACTCGTGCTGCTGCTGGGTGTGGATGGCCCATGCCACACTCTCTTTCCCTCTTCAGTCTTTCCTTTTCTGTGCATGGCCTGTGGTGCTCTATGTCAATTCATCTGCTGAGCTTTGATATTTTGGCAATGGATTTGTAATTGCTGGCTTTACATTAGTGGCTGTTCTTTTTCTGACATGTTCAGTCAATATTTTTCCAACTCGCGTTTCTAATTTAATTTAAATTCTATCCTTTTCTCCTTGCTGAATTTTGTTTTTGTTTTTATGTACTCACAGCGTGGGTCTTTTTTTGCATCATCTCCAGGTCTTGTTTTGCTAGTGAAGCCTCACCCACTCTCCTGAAAAATGCACCAGAAGAGGCAGTAAATGACAGTCACCTCTCTGTCTGGGAGAGAAGGTCCTAGTGCCTGTCACTCAGTGTTTTGGTTTGATTGTGCAGTGTCTCCAAGACTCACGCGGCCCATGTGTCAAAGACTTCATCTCCAGCAGAATGTCATGGGGAGGCATTGAAGCCTTTGATAGCTGGGGTCTAGTAGGGTCTCTGGGCCACTTTGAAAATGCACCGAAGCGGATGGGGGCCCTGCTTTCCACTTTCTTCATTTTCCTTCCCTGCCGGAGAACAGAAGTTGTGATATTTCGTGTATTTGTGCCTGAATGTACTCCCTCACCACAGGCTCAAGGCAATAGCACCCACGACGATGGACTAGAACCTCCTCAACTGTGAACCAGAAGGAAACTTTTCTCTTTACAAGTAGATTACTCAGATATTTTATTACCATGATGGAAGGCTAAGACATAGAAATAATTTCACCAATCACAATAAAAACCCAAATGTTTTTCTACTTAGAAAGTATTAATTTGTTTAAATCAATAACCAGGAAAATAAATGGGGGTTGGGGGGAGGTGCAAGTGGCCTAGTGATGTTTTCCCTGCCAGATGTCAAGGGCTAGAATAATAAAAGCCAGTGATCCATATGCAGAAATAAATAAGGAAATAGAACAGGACAGAGTCAAGAAGTGCCACCAAGAAAAAATGGAGGTGCTGGATCCCATAAATATAAGTGTAATATTTCACTGGTATGCATAAAACAGAGCCCCCATAATCAGCTGGACAGGAGAGGAAGAGGAGGAGGAGGAACCATGCCCCCGACTGGTGTCTTCACACCTGACTCACGTGCAGTTGTGGCAAATCCCTGAACTTAAATGAAATTCTAAGAATACCAGAAGATAGTGCACATTTATGAAATGGGAACACACAAAGTCTTTCTAATTACACGTAGACTTAATAAAAAAGGAGGAGATGGACAGATTCGGCAGTGGAGATACAGCTAATTCTGCAAAGTCATCCCAATCAAAATCAAAAGACAGGGCCGGGGATTTAGCTCAGCAACACAAGTGCCTGCCTGGCAAGCATGAGATCATGAGTTCGATTCCTGGTGCCCAAAAAAAAAAAAAAATCAAAAGGCAATGTTGAAGCATGGGGACATAGAGTGACACCACACAGGACAAAGGATGAGTATGCAGGGTACAAAAAGCTCCTTTCAGTAATTCAGAAAGGAGAGAACAGCAATGACACAAAATAATACACTGGAAAGAAGCAAACAAAACTGACCCAGAAAGCCTGGCTCTCAGAACAGCCAAATCGTGAGAAAAAAAATGGCCACCCTGGTATCACGGGAGCATCTGGTGCCAGGGACACCTGGCCACTTTAAATTGAGTGTGGAAGTGTGCAGCCTTTTCAAGTCAAGCATAGGACTTTTAGAGATCAAAACAATACTGAAACGTGTAAGGGAATGTTTATACAAGTTTTACTGCCCACACAATTAGTTAAAAAATTTAATTTTAAAAAACACCTGTGTTGTGAAGGGTGTGGTGTCGGCATCCACCACTGGCGGGTGGCAAGGAGCAGGGAACAGGACAGCTAGGGCAGAAGCATGGATGCATGTCATGACACAGACCTTGCCCTCCTGGGTGTGCATGGGTGTGTGTGGTACGAACAGACCTGTGATATGTACAGACCTTACCGCTGTGGGTGTGAACAGGTATGTGTGTGTCTGTGACACACGTGTGCCTAGGAGCAAGCACTGTCATCACACACGTCCACCTTCAACTCATCCACATCAGGCGATGTGAATGTGAGCAGTACCTGTGTATGCAAACACACATGTAAATGTGTACATTTGTGCATGTATGAGTATACACAGATAATGCAGACTATGTCTACGTGCTTGTGTGTGCACACATGTGTAAACAGGCACATGTACAAGTGAATGTGCATCTCTGTCCTGCAGTGGCTCTAACCCACCTGTGTGTGTTACCCAAGTGTGCAATCACACGGATAAAAACAGTGATTTGTACCATGGCCTACGAGGGGAAAAAATGCACACAGCTGAGCTATCACTCAGCAGGGAAATGTGGATATAAGCCGTAACTTATTCATGGCATGGAATATTATGTAAGACTTACAACATACAAATTAGGTCTGCAGGTAGAAAGATTTTTTAAAAGTAAGGGAAAACCTAAAATTCACATAGCAGGATGGACGGTGAAATGCATTTCCACTCACCTATGACTCTATGCAAACGCGGTAACATTACACATACTAATCCATGCTAACGCATTATGCCAGCTTCAGGGGAGCAAGCAGGATACCGCCTCCAGGGTTTTACCTCTAATGTTATTGTCTTTGGAAACTCCGAAACAAATTGGCAAAATATGAACATGCTTAAAGTTAGTGGAGGAGCCACTCTGCATTTTAAGATAAATGCATTTAGCATCGTATGCATCTCTTTTTATAAACATGCCTATAGGTGTGCATCCTTCCATACCTCCATAAAGCAGTCGTTTCACTAGCAGCCTGTTCTATTTCTGCTTTCCTTTGCCTTTGGCCTTATCCAGTCCTCACACACTCAAGCAGAGCACATCAGCCACAACGCTGTGGCGTTCCCACATCACCCCACTCTTGTGATCATGGACGCACAAACGTTGGTCTTCGAGTATCTGTCTGTGTGCACACGCGAACAGCACTCAACACTTACTTGGGGACGATGGGTGAGCACGCAGGCAGGACCCTTCAGCTCGCCAGCAGAGTTACATGCACTTCTTGTGGCTTTTTTCATTCATCCCATTGGAAGGAAACTCCTCTAATCTCTCTCCTTCCCTCCCTCCCCCCTCTCTCTTTCCGCTCGTAATATAGCTTATGATATGGATGAACAGAGTTATTTATTTGAAAGTTCCCCAGTTTAGAGTGTTTCACTTATTACTAGTGTTTAACCCCTGGGAACAATGCTGTCATCAGCATCTTTGCCCAAAGATCCTTATATATGGTGTTTCATTCCATGGGCCATAGAACATATATACATTTCAGAAAGTTTTCCATGTTATTATAACAAGAGCGGTCATGGTGTGTGCTACAATGGTTACATTTTCCGTGTGTATTTGAAAATCTCCTCTTACTGCTTTCTCAGGTGACTAGTGACCTGAGTATATAAAATTCCTGGGTCATACCTTCTCTCAATCTCTCTCTCCCCGCTTAGTCCTTTCTCCCTAAATATTGTTGGAGTATCTTGAGGCAAGAAGATCTTTTTGTCCTTCTAAATTATTATCTTTTTCTTAGTGTTCATAAGACTTTTATTCTTTATTAAGTACAGTCATTTCCACAGAATGTCTTAGTGAATGATGACTTCCTACGCATGTTTCCTGAGACATAATTAGCATTCTTGACCTAATAACTTGTCTTCCATAATTTAAAACCATTTTCTAAACTCTCCTTAAAACCCCTTCTACATGTAATTTCTGTTCCTGTGTATTTTTTTTCCCTGTATTTCAAGTGCAGCAATAAATTTATACATTGGAACACATTTTCCTGTCGCTTGTATTTACCATCTTACCCATGTTGCTCTCTACCTTTTGCATCCTGGTTAAGCTCTAAAATCTCCTCCTTCTTCTAGTTGC
Organism: Cuniculus paca; assembly: GCA_004365215.1. Taxonomy (NCBI): domain Eukaryota; kingdom Metazoa; phylum Chordata; class Mammalia; order Rodentia; family Cuniculidae; genus Cuniculus; species Cuniculus paca. The sequence continues at coordinate 6,095 of RJWT010009355.1, forward strand.
ATTTTGATGTCAATTCTAGTGACTTCTGCAATCCTGAAATGTTCTGCATCAGTTCTTCCTCATTTATGGATTCTCCTTACTTCTCATCTCTGACATCTAAGTTACAAAACTCTGGTTGTTTTTCCTCAAAAACTAGCATTCATTGTTTCTAATGATCTTATTTAGGTGAGCTCTTTAGGTAACTAATTTGGGCAACTTTTCCAGAAGGACTTTTATGCATCCTCTGCAAAGTGCTCTCTTCAGATTTTTAGGAGAGGATACAGAATGTTCCTTTTGTTTCCATTTTCTTTGCTCTTCCGCTTGTTTTTCTTCTGACCTGTGCCCCAGGCCAGTGATCTGTGACCAAAGAGTTTAAATGAATTATCCTCCACTTTTTCTCACTGCTGGTTTGAAGTGTTTGGAATTCCATTTTAATTCTTCAACTGGCTTTTTGGCAATGCATCATCACGTGAAATTTCAGTAATTGCTCTGGGTATTACAACATGTACCCTAAACTTCATAGCCCTCTCAGAGTTAATACTGCAATGTTCACATAAAATGTGGAAGCCTGATGACCATACAGGTTTGGGACTAACTTTGACTCCTACCCTTAACATAAGAAGCTGAGTACTTGAAGTTAATGGTTTTCTTTTTTTTTTTTTTCTTTTGCCCAACAGTCTGAGGAAGAAAAGAATTTTTTTGTGTGGTGGTGCTGGGAATCAAACCCAGAGCCTTGCACATGCTAAGCAAGGACTTTGCCAGTGAGCCACCACCCCAGCCCAATAAATTCTTCATTGTGGGCATTTTCTCCAAATTCCAAAAGAAAGCCAACCATTCTCTTCCATTTCATGCACTTCATCCCCATCCATGGGTATGCAGCTGTGAGCATGGGTACTTACACACACATACCATCTGACACGCCCTGTACAAATAAAAGTTCTCTGGCTGCATATGCATGATTTTAAGGACTGTTGTCACCTGGAAATCAGCAATGTGACTCCTCTGCAGCTTTTTTGTTGGAGAAGGACTGTCGCCAGGAACCAAGTTGACACAGAAAGCACCTCCCACCCCCTGCCCTTTACTGTGCTCCCTGCCCTTCTCCCCTGGGGACAGGGCACAAGTCTGCTGTCCCACACAGCGAGAAGCCGGTGCAAACCAATAGAAAGAAGCACAATCACACCCTGGGATGCAGCATTGCCCGGGTTCGCTAAGATACGCCAGTGGTCCATGGCCCACATCACGCCTGCACTGGGGGCTGTGCACACCTGTCCCCAGGGATCTAAAGGCTCAGCACAACGCTGGGAGAAGCCTTGGTGTCTCTGCAGCAAGACAAGTTTAGGGGTGCCCTGGGGAGGGGCTGTTGCACCACCAGCCCCTCAGTGCCTACAGTAACCTTTAAGAAAGGAGTTTCCAGGTCATAATAGGGCACACATAGGAGGTTTAAATCTTTGATTTATCAAAGCTTAGTGGCAAGTTCTTAGAACAGAGTGCCTCTTGACGATGGGACAAAACCGTACAAGTGCTGAAACGAAAGTCCTGCCATGCCAACCAGGCCCATGTCTCCTTCCTCTGGGAAGATCTGACTCGTCCCTCAGAAGATTCTAGGTCTTCAAGACAAAGCTTTATGTAAACAGCCGAATTTGAGATGGAGAGAAGCAAAGGGGAAATCGTCAGATGGGGAAGAAGAAAATTCCCATGGCAGAGGGAACAGAAGACACACTGTCCCCAAGCCCTTGCCCTGCGTTGCCCCCCCCACCCTCACTCCAGGCAACCACGCCCTCACTCACACACCCGGCTGCCCTGCCCAGCCAGCCTGCAGAATTCCCCGGCAGCCTGCTGGGGGTGGACTTTGCAGCTACCCCAGGGGACACTCCGGGGGGAGGGTCCTAAAGCCACAGAGTCACAGGGCCCACTGGGTGTCCCATCCTGAGACCCAGCTTCCAGGAAGGAGCTGGGCTCAAGCTGGCTCTGGCTTCCTCAGGGTCCCCTGGAAGATGAAAACAAACATGCATTAATCCTGAGAACTTTTTGTGGAATTATGAAAATAGTCTGTTATAAAACACATCCAGATGTCAGCCAAGGCCGAGTCGATTGGAATAACAGCTCCGAGTCCAATCAGCAGAGGTCGGCTGGCCAGGCTGGGGAGGAAACCTCCAGAATGCCCGGTCGGGGGATGAGGAGCCGGACACCCCAGGCTGTTCCACCGGACATAATTGCGTAAATCAGCTACAAAAAAGAATTTATGGATCAACACAGACTTTTTTTTTTTTAAAGATTAAGTTTTTCACAGCTAGGGGCAGGTTTACAGGAGACCAAAACAGAAAGAGCCATTTGATAATGAGAAGAAACTTTGAAAAGAGCAAAACTTTTTAAAGCTCCCTCTCAACTTGACCATTATTAATTTTTTATTGTCAATAAAAAACAAAAATTGAAAGACACTTAAATGTGTTTCCTATTGATTCACAAGCCCAGTTCTTCCAAGATGTGCATGTAAGGGGATTCTTTGGAGCACTTTGTTAACACCTGTGAGTAATCGCCATGTCTCTCTGTGGACACTGGCTGAATAAATCTCACAGGGGCACACACACATGCACACTCACACTCACACACGCTCACACACATCTCAACAGTAGACAAAACACATGTGTAGAAGGTGAGGGCACTGGAGAGCTGCTGAGAGCCATCCGGCCTGTAGGAAATGTGGAAAGCAAGGGCCAGGGCCTGGAACAAGCCTGGTCTAGCCACATGACCATTTACTCTATCGGCCAGTGTTTCTCTGTCCATGCAGGGAAATTCTGGGAAGAAACCAAGGTCTGCAGTGGGCACCTCTGGGGAGGACGGGGCCAGAGCACAGCGCTTTTGCCTTTTGAGTTCTGTTTTCCTGGACTGTTGGATGTTTGACTTTAAGCATATATTGCTTTTTTTTTCCGCATATATTGCTTTTGTAAAACTTTACTTGTTTAAGAGAGCAGGAGAGGGTCAGGGAAAGGATGAGGGGTCTGAGGAAGAAGAAGCCAGTGGCCCTGGAAATCTCACTCTGGGGGCAGGGAGGACCCCTGTGGAGGCACTCACAACCCCAAGGATGCTGGACATCAGGCAGCACCTCAGGAAAATCATCCAACTCCCCATGCTTTCTCCACCCAGTGAGTGATTGCCTAGCAGCACTACGCGTGCCGGTTCACTCACTCAGTTCCCTGAGCATTCTGACCACAAGCCACAGCACACTGGCCTGATGAAGACTGCACCCCAAAACCTGCTTTCTTAAAAGGAGAGGCAGACAGAGCATATTTGAAGCTACCTGCTTCCAACCTCACTGCCTGCTGCTGGGATCCACTGGCAGCCACAGGCCTTGCGCACTAGGGATGGGACACAGTGTCATCTGTGTCCTGGGGTCATCTCGAGGCTGAGCTCATGACGGGCTCAGATCCCCTGGACACAGCATCCCTGACGCTCTGCAGCAGGCCAGGTCCCTGTCCTCCAGGCCCACAACTCCCTACAGTCAAGTGGGGTCCTGTGACTAAGGTCAGGGAAAGGGGGACACAGGAAGTGTCACAGGTCAGTACCCAAAAGAAATCCGGATTCAGGAACTCCCCAAAGTGAATCTGGGGGTGCATCAAACTGGCCAGCTGGAGGACATGTGCATAGAAAACTACAGCACAATGGAGGATTGGGAATCCGAAGGACGGGTAAGAGAGGCAGGCTCACAATAAGTAAGAAGCCAAGGACTTGGAACAGCTTGGTTTTGTGGCTGCCTTATTTGGGGGGGTACTCTTTCAAATTTTTATTATACATATTTGTACCACACAATGATTATATCCATCGTGGGAAGTTAGAGCATGCACGTAACCATCACACATCTTAATTCTTTTTAATTTCCCTCCCCCTGCCCCTCTCTCCAGCCCAGAATAAGTTACACCCAGCACTGGCCTGGGATGAGAACGCCTTCCCTGGCTAGGACAGGCTGCGGGATATGGCTGGGCTGGGGGCCTGGGATATGAGGGCCACCGCCCTGCTGGGACGCTGGCGACCACCACTGGGGAGTTAGCATCTTGCACATTGGTTTGAAAGAATTATTTACATGTTGACGATGCTGATCTCTGTCACACGTTCCCAAGTCAGTGTAGGGGCCCAGGGTGTATCTGGGCGCCTTGCACGAGCGAGGCCTGGAGTTCAGTCCCCAACACTGTAAGAAGAAAACAAGTACTAAGCTCAGCTTTATTTTAATATTTTTATTATGACGTTTTCCGTTCTGAAGAGGGATTCCTTTTTTGTAAGATAGTAAATTCTATCAAATTTTCCTTTAAAGTGTCTGACTTTAAGACCCTGGCTTGAGAAACCTCCCTTATGACAAGGTTACATAGTCTTCGTCCCACATTTCCTTCCAGTGTTTTTATGGCTTTATTATCTTGGGTTTAATTAACTTGATAAAGATCTCAATTTATTACCAGGGTAATTTTGGTGGCAAGTGTTTTGCTAAATGCGAACTGTGCTGTGCTCAAGTGCTGTCCTCTAGGGCACGTCTGGTCCCCGCCTTGGGCTGCTGCCCAGCACCCCCAACGCGCAGTGACCCCCGAGGACAGGTCATGGCCACTCTGATCACTGAAACAGTGCCCTGTGCTGCCATCGCCACAGCAATCACCACACATGACCCTCTCCTTTCCAGAATTGCCTTGGCTTTCCTCACACATCTTAATTCCAGATACAACTCAGAATCTTTTATTTAAGTTACACTGAGGTCCACACAGCACCGAACGTATTTGTCCTGGGGAGTGTGCTAGAGTTTTATGTTTTAAGCACGACTTTTTTATTAAGTTCTTATCAGGTTCTTTCCATCTATGCCAGAAGAAAATTTGGAAGTTTTACTCCTTTCTGCAACAGTTTCTGGAACAGTTTCAGTAAAATAATGATCTGTTCCCTCAGTTCCGGCTGCACGCCCTACGTTGCTGTAATTAGGCTCCACGTGGTGTGCAACGGGAGCGCTGATCCTCCGTGACAGAAGCCTTCTTGGTGCTTTCCAAGGTGCGCCCGCTTGACCCTTGCCATTGGTGTCCGATTCTGTTCCCCGAGAGAACCCACAACCTCCCACAGCCTGTTGCTCTGCAAATCCTGCCCGCCCTGTGCTCCAGTCACCTCATTTACCTTCCTCCCCTTCCAGGACCCCACCTCAGGGCTGCACACTGACGTCACCGTCCAGTCCCCTCTCTGTGAAGGGCGCCTGTTGTGTGGTGTCAGCACCTGGTGGTTCCAGCTGATGTTCGCTCACAGCATCTCCAGGAGACCCCATCTCCTCATCCTGGTTCTGTGCCTTTCTCTTTTGGTAACTATAGCCTGCCTTTCCATTGGATGGCACTGGGCAGCAACAGTCACCATATTTTTATCACACCTCATGAAGACACTCAGGAAAGAGGACCTTCAGAACTGCTTCAGAAAGGGACAAGAATGGGGAATAAGTGCGTTCGAAGGGATGGGCTGTTTCGAAGCGAATTCATGCAATGTACCTTTTACTGCAATGAGTTGTTTTATTTAAACACGCACCATGCATTTCGATCACACCTCGCATCTCCTTGTTCTGTGGCTCTCGGCCCAGGCTGCCGTGCCTGAGGCTCCCGCAGGCTCCACCACACCTGGCACAGGTGTCCCTGAGAAGAGACTCACAGCTCCACCGCCCTCACTGGTGTGGCTCCACCCTCCCCAGAGCCCAAGTGTCCCCCTTCATATTTCACAGAATTCTTGTTCTCTTGCCTCTGTCTCGAGGACACCAACCAGATGTTTTCTAAAACATCCTTCTTTTTTCTGTAGAGAAGATCTGTTCTTTCTCCATGTCCTGCAGATAATATGTGGTTTTCATTGAGCTGCAGAATCATGCCAAGGGACTTCTCTTTCATGTTTGCTCCTACTTGGAAGAGGAAATGTGTACCCCTCTTGTCACTGCCAACCGACACTGGATGTGGTCTGTCCTAGCCTCGCCAGACACAGAATCTGCCAGCACCTTGACCGTGGGCTCGAGAAATATTTTTGCTTCTATTTTTTTAAGCCACTCCAACTATGGCATTTTGATAGCACAGGCAAGGGCACCAAAGCCCTTCTTTCGTTCTCTCACTTTTCTCTTTTTATAAATAATATTAAGTACGTGAGCACCTGGGAGGGCTCACCCTACACAAAACAGACAGCATCATTCTGCAAGGCAATGAGCATCTTTCCACCCACTTTCCTCGGCCCCTGCAGGGACCATTGCTGCTACCATCAGGCCCACTCAACAGACAGCAGCCTTGAGCTCAGGAGGGCCAGTGACTTAGCAGAGGCCACAGCAAGTGCCCGGAGAATATGGAACTCAGCCCAGCTGTCATGTCCCACAGTCTGGACACAGCTGCCCCGTGCCCCTCTGTGACGCAGGCTGAAGAGAGGCATCTCACACTGGAGCACAGAGGCAGGACGTGGGCAGCAGGACGGGGCAGCACCACCTCCCTCTGCCCTTCCAGAGTGCCGCAAGCTCAGGGAAGGCCCTTCCCACTCTCCTGGCTTTGCTTCTCCCTTTCCGCCCTCCCATCTGGGCCAGAGGCCCTGCCAGCCCCAGTGGCAGCCAACACAGGAAGTGTCCCCCTATAGTACTGTTTGCACAGTGTCCTTCCCACCTCAGACCTGGTGGGGTGCACAGGACAGAGATCATTGACCCAGAGGGCTTAGGGGCAGAACTGAGCTCCATTCCTGTCTGACCCTAAAGCCTGTGCTCATCTTCTGCTGCTAGCCCATTTCCTGGGGCTTGGACATGTTCCCACGGGTCCCTTGGGATTGTGTGCTGGAAACCTGGCCTCTTTGTGGCAGCAGGACCTCTAAGAGATAGGTGATAGTGCACACTGCCCTCACAGGGCCTAATGTCATTCTCTCAGTTGCTATGAGAGCAGGTGGTCATCCAAAGGGCAAGATGGGCCCTCTACACTCTCCAGCTTCCTGTCTTACCATCCCCTGCCCCACCCCACGTCTCTCTCATGCTCCCACCGTGATGCTACCCATCAGCCATGTGGTGAAGCAGCAGCCAGGGCCTCAGCACCACAGGCCAGGAAGGCGGGGCCACCTCATCTTGTACTTTCAGCCTCCAAATCTGAGCTAAACAAACTTCTCTTCTTTGTAAAGTATCCAGCCTCAAATACTTTGTCATAACAACCAAAACAAGACACCGTATGTAAAGGAAGTGCAACAGGTCGGTAGCTGACAGGGAGGGGCAGGAAGCGAGCCCTGGAAACCAGGAGAAGAGTCCAGAGAATGTCCGTTGTCGGGAGCCACCAGCCATCGTGGACTTCCTTCAGCAGAGCGTGACCTGCTAGTCCTCTGGGGGCCCCATCTGTGGCTGTGAAGAGGACCCAGTCCCCTTGGTGGGAAAGATGTGTGATATCTCAGAAGCTGTGTGGAAAAGCCGAGCTGCCCCCCAAAGGGCATACAGTGAAGGTCACCTTCTTTGTGGCTTCCTTCTCATAAACCCTTACAGCGATGGTTTCGATCTAGAATGTCCCCAGAAGTCTCACGCGCTCAGAGGTGGGACATTTGGAAGGTGAGTGGATCGTGGGTGAGTAATATTCATCAGTGGCTCATCCATCGCGAGTTAGGAAGTGTGGTCTGGTTGAGGTGGTCATAGTGTGTGACCTGGGAGGGTGTGTTTTCATCCCCAGCTCCCCTCTCCCCTCTCTGCTTCCTGGCGGCCATGGGTCGAACACCTTCCCTCTGCCAAGTCCCCTGCCATGCCATTTCTGCCTCGGAGCCAGCTGCCCACAGACTGAAATATCAGCCAAAATAAACCTCTCCTCCTTGAAGGTTCTGGTGTTGGGAATTTTGTCTCAGTGCTGAAAGAGTGACTAATACAACCAGATTTGGCAAATTACAGAGCTTGCCTCTGGGTTTTCTGTCAGAAATCACAGCGGCCAGAGACAGAGAAGCCACTGGAATCCCAATTCCTCCCACACTGGATGGTTATATTCTGGGAACCCTCTGCACAAGGTGGCCCTGCAGAATTCTTGTCTCAAAGTTGACATGAACTGCTGCCCTTTACTTTTGCTAGGCCTGGTCTCTTCCTTACTGGATACGAAATGGGTCATTGTTTTTCCAGATTTTGGAGGAAGAGACCAGAAATAACAATTCCATGAACTTCCGGGACATGCCACAATCATTTAGGGAGTGTGGTCCCTGAGAGCCCCGATTGCCTCCCCTCCCTTCTTCCCTTCCTGATGGCAGTGTGTTTTGCTGTTAGTCACTTACTCGCCTTTTTACTCCTTAAGCATTCTCCCTCCCTTAGACCACTCCCTGGAGGAAGGCCCAGCTATTGGCCTCCACTTGAGCAGCAGAAAAGACCACCACGGATGCCCCAAGGCTCCAACCTTGGTGTGGGAAATTCCCTTGAGGTTAAAATTCCACAATCAGGGAACATGGAGGTGTCCACCTGTCCTTGAAGAACTAAATACATGGACTGTCCTTTTGCCCCTGAAAAGCAGTCAGTAGAATACCCAAAGTACCAGTCAGCATAGGTAAGGTTTTACTCTAGTAACAAATAGCCCCCAAATATCTGCTTGAAACAGCAAAGATTTCTATGTTGCTCATGCTACATATTCACCCTGCAGCCTTTGGCACCAGGACCAGGGAGACCCATGTTCCTAGACAGCTCCGCAAAGGCAGGAGAAGATGATGGTGTCCTCCTCGGCAATGAGGGAAGAGAAACCCTCTTTCACCCTAGAGAAGGCCTCCCAAGACGACATGATGATTTTAGCTTTTCTTTCTATTTGCTTTCTGTGTTCGCAAGCTTACTTTTCTACTTGAGTTACACTCACCACAGAAAATTAGCGTAAGGACTGGCACTAATTTTGCAGATGAAAAAAATTAGCAAGTGTGAATTATATAATTATATCTTGATGAAACCACTCAGGAATCATGGGCAGAACCAAGATGTGATTTTCTCCCTTTGGGAGGAGTCAGTGTTTTCCCAGGGCGATCTACACAGGGCAGGTTGTGCTGGCCAGCAGACGGTAAGAACTCCCCAGTTCTTTTCTTCTCAAGTTACACTGGGGAGCTAGACTACCTATCTCTAGATCTCTTCTGTTCTGAAACGTTATGAATGTAAATTATTAAGGAAAGTCAACTTTTCACTGCTGCTATTGCCAAGAACAACCCCATCTTCTCAGCCTCACTGTCCCGAAGCCCTCAGGGCTGCAGTTGCTCAGAGAAAATCCCTGGCCCTCTTCCTCCGTGCCTCTGCCCAGGAAAGACCTATTCCCATCTCAGTGTGTCCACCACCTCCAGGTGACATCCAGAGAGCTCCCAGTACACAAACCCAGACAGCCTCCTGAGCCGACACTCCAGTTTCCCACAGATGTCTCAAATTAAATTGCCCCAGAATTGATGGCTTCTCTCCCCGTGGCCTGGTCCTTCCAAGTCTCCCTTCTCAGGACAGCCCAGTCCTTCTTGCTTATCCAGCCCAGTCCTCCCTGCAATGGTCCATGGGGCTCAGCCCACACCTGCCCCGCCGCCCCACCCCCACCACCAACCCCACGAAGGAACATGGTCATGAATCTCCGGGGCACCTGCAGCTGTGCTCACCGGTCTCTAAGCCTTTGCTCGATCCCTCCTGGAGACTCACAGGCAGTATTTACCACAGGACGAATGGATCACACCTCTTGTATAAATGCTACAGTGCATCCTTAACTCAGGACGTTCAAGGGCGCTCAGACCATTGTCTCCCGTCCCCTCCACACAGTTCCTGTCACGTCTCCTGCCACCCTCCTCCTCACCACGGGATTCAGACTCATTCTGCTGCCTGTCCTGTGACCCCTCCTCCTGTCTGGGCACTCTGTCCCCTCCTGTCCTTCTGCCAGGTATATTTTCCTTCCACTTCTCTACCCAGCTTGTGCCTGACCTCTCTACTCCCTCACAAGCCCACTGAATGGCCCTTTCCTCCTGGGGGCTTCCGGGCTGACTCATGCCACGCAGGGGCCCTTCAGCGTGCTCCTCTCATTTTCCTGCGTCGCCAACATGCTTTTAATTACACAACTGTTTCCCTGCATAGTCACATGCTGCCACACAAAGCTTCGTGCTACAGAGGGCAAGGATCGGGCCTGCTTTGCCCATCGCTCTTTCTGGACCTTTCCCTCAAATCAGCATAGGCTTTCGTCCATAATAAGCACCGAGAAATATCTGTAGACAAAGTGAGTAAGTCCACATGGACGAGTGTTGTGAAAATTCATTCAACTTGTATCCCCGCAAAATGCAAAATGACACATGCACAGAGCTGTTGATTACAACACAATTTGTAAAAGGTGAAATAAGCCAGAATCCATCAGCGGGGAACAGGTCGAGTGAACTGTGACAATGATGCAGGGCAGCGAGCTACTCAGCGTTGAGTAAGCAAGTTCGTGAGCTGTCACACAGTGCACAAGGATGAGGCTTTTGTCTAAGAAAGGAGGCAGCGTACCTATGCATGCATCTATTTTAGTTAAAAAAAGAAATGAAAACAAAGCAGAATTTTAAAACAGGTGAAAAAGTAGAAAATAAGAAACAAGAGACAGGAACAGAAGCTAGATTCTCTAAATACACTTGCCTTAGAGTTTTGAATTTGAAATCTCATAGCTATGTTATATGATTACAAAATAAAACTAAACCAAGATAGAAAAATATCCTTGCAAATAGAAACCAAAAAAAAAAAAAAGAACCTAACTATGTGTCAGGTTGGTAGTTTAACTGCGTAGAGAAGAATTATTTCACATAACTCTAAACCACAGAAGTGGAGTAGTTCATGCCTAATGGAATATTTCATAAAGACAAAAGGAATACAACATTTTTAACAGTATCCAAGAGTCTTACTCTATATTAAAAATAAGTGGTGCTATTGATATTGTTTTAAAACTGCACACACCCCCATGTCATTAGAAATCAAGAACTTCTGACGTGAATATAAAATCAATATAAAATTTTTTAAAAAGTAATCTTACACTTGACTTAGAAACACAAGAGTATGAATTAATAATGCATTATTCTCCTTCAAATAAAAAGGAGTATGAACTTTCTAGCTCAATGAAACACATTTTTTCTTTGATTTCCAAAAAAAAAAAACACCTAGAGCTAGGCATGGTGGCCTACTCTGTAATCCCAGCACTCAGGAGGCTGAGGCAGGAGGATTGCCACGAGTTCACAGCCAGCCTGGGCTACATAGTGAATTTGAAAGGATTCTCCCTCATCAAGAATGGGCCAACTAAAGCATCAAAAAGAACAGCACTTGCAATGAGTTGAAGAACATCAAAGAAGTTAAAATCCAGGAGTGCATGATGACAGAAAGACTGCACGGCAAGTCATCATTCCAAAAACTGATAGAAAGGAAAAAGCACCTACCTGGACTCTTTCACAAACTATCTTTGTGGGGAATTGATTGGCTCATAGCCAAAAGTTCCTTTTTATGGAAAAGCTCTAGGTAACTTATGCAGGAAGCATTACTTTGTTAGAAAATCACCATCTCCCAACCCTAATAAAACTGTGATGATGACAGTGACCATGAGCAGCTGGCAAATCCACCAGTCAGGTGGAGGAGAGGTTTCCCACCGTGAGCCTGCACATCCACGTGGGACAGGAGCCAGCCTCCCCACGCCCTGGTGACGCAGCAACAAACACGGACATTTCTGCCAAAACAAACCTAGGCTGATACAACCTCTGCATCTAATCACCAGTTCACACAGCATGAGATAGAAGAACGGGATCACCACATGTGGGCACCTGAATCCACAGTGGGGAAATTCTACAGAACACAATCCAGTTTCTTCATATACTAAATAACAAGAGCAAGGAGAGAGAACTCGTGTGCATGCGTGTGTGCGTGCGTGCGTGCGTGTGTGTGTATGTGTGTATGCACCAGATAAGGTGTGCAACCTTTCACTGCCTGTTTTAATCAAACTGGAAAACAATCAGGGGAGCCAGGCGTGGTGGTGCACACCTGTAATTCCAGCACTCAGGAGGCTGAGGCAAGAGGATCACTGTGAGTTCGAGACCAGCCTGGACTACAAAGTGAGCTCAAGGGAAGCCTGAACTGCATAGCGAGACCCTGTCTCAAAAAGACAAAATAATAATAATCATATCATCATCATCATCATCATCAGGGAAATTTGAGCATTGGCTGAATATTAGCTGATATTAAGGAATCTCTTCATTTTCCTAGTGTAAGAATGATAAACAGCTGTTTTTCAATATCTTTCTCTTAGAGATGCGTAGTTCAGCATTTATGGACATGAAGATACAATATCTGAATTTTCTTTTACATTTTTCAGCGAGGAGGATTAAGGCAAAGATGGAGTGAGTTACAAGTGAAACAAGAAAATAAATGTAGCCAAATGTTTAAGCTGTTTCCCTAAATACCTGCTTCCCACAGATATTAATAAATTATTGATCCTTTCACAGAATGAAAATCACATGCAGTTTTGTGACAATAACGAACTTTAAATTTAAGGCTAAAGAATCCCCTAAATCTTGTTCTTGCACCCCTCACCTCAAGGGCAATGGACAGGCAAAACCAACAGCCCCCTTCCCCCTACACCTAGGGCTCTTGCTGGGAAAGCAGCTCGGCAGAGCCTCCCTCCGCCCCCACCCCAGCCCGGGCCAGGTGCTGCACGGCTACCCTGTGTTGCGGGGGGATCTTCTCCACCTCCAGGCACGTCCTGAGAGCACACAGCAGTGTCTTCTGCTCCTTTTCCTGGCTTTTTCTCATGGTCTTTTCTTTCCTGCTATTCTCCTGTTCTTTCTTGCTCCTCGTCTATGGCCTTTGATTGGAGACTCAGCTCCAGTCCTCAGATTAGAAAGGTGTGTAGACACCTCTTCCTGCTAAGTCACCTTTCCCTCTCCTATGAGAATTCTCGGCCTAGTCTTTCCCCGCGGGACTCCTGCCTTGGGAAGATGGTTGAGGCGGTCTTTCACAGACCTCAACTAAGCTGAGATCACTACGACCACGGAGCACCTTCCGCAGATCACAGACAGCAGGAAGGCCAAAGATGCCCCATCTGTCCAGCGCCACGAGGACTGTGGGTGCTGAAAGGCAGTGGCACATCCATGACGGAGATACTACCGGCCAGGCTGCCCTGTCCATGGTAACCTGTTGCATGAGGGACGCAGGACAGCACGACAGGGCCAGCCCAAGCTTGTGATCACAGAGATGTTGGTTTGAAACCCAAGCCAGTCTCCTGGTTCCTGCAGCAGCCTTGCTCTACAAACTTAATTCATTCCATGATTCTGGAAAAGCCAGCCACGTTCATGTTTGTGCAGGAAAGGTGGCTGTGGTCATGTTCATCACCTGATGCACAGCTGACAAACAAAACAAAATTTTGCCAAATGCTTCTGTTTGTGAACCAAACTGTTCATTGAACCAAGGTACCACTGTACCTCCACGGGGACAGGAACTTGTACTTTCTGAGCCTCCAGCTCCTCTCTGTGCACTGAGCTCAGAGACCTCTGGGGCAGGCTTGCTGTGGAACACCACCTACATGCCCCAGACCCACATGTGGACCCCCAGTGGGGTTCCTTGTGAATTCCAAATGGGTTACTTTGGCAGCTGAAGTGAATTTTCTGGAACGTCATGTCCATGCTCACAACAAACAGCTTGTTCATCTTCTCATCTTGTTCCAGAAGCCTTCCTTTATCTCCCAGAATTTCTGGCCTGGCCCTCCAGCCTCCTTCCAAGTTCAGGGCCCGCACTTTCAGCCAGCATCCTGGTCACTGCTCTCGATCAGGCCAGCAGAGGGGAAGCACTGGCAGGGCCACTCCATCTTCCTCACTGGCGCAGAGAAGGGAGGACAGTTCTCTGCTCATCTGGAAATGATGAACAATTTCCTGCCATGGCCAAGCAACTTGCTAATTAATGATCTGGGGCTGGCACCCACTGTCCACTCTGGGGCTCATTTATCTTTCCTGTGCAGCCACATTACGTGCAGTGTGGGGATCTTGCTCAGTCCAGGGTTTCTGCCCCTGTCTTAAAAGCCCGGAGGCTAGGAGTAGGTGCCGACGGTGAAGGTTCAGTGTGCTCCACGGGATCCCCAGACATGTCTGGGGCAGGGAGTGGAGACAACTTACGATGAGGGTCAAGCAGGACCATAAAGGAATGCACAAGTTCTCTAACACTTCTTGTCCCTTAAGTCCTCAGAAAGTCCCAGGAGGAAGATGAGGTGGCCAGGACTATGCCATTTGGAGATGAAGAAACCGATGCTCAGAAAGAGTGAAAAATGCATGCTGGGTCACATAGCTAGTAAATATTGCAGCTGAGATTTCAACACAATTGGCTTGACTCCAACCACTATCTGTAATCACCACAAGACACACTCCTAAATAAAGCCAGCGTCTGTAGAAGCTAAACAATATAATTGGAGTCATGTACATATATGAGCAATTACGGGTGTAATATATACAAAAGTCAGGATTTCACAGGAGGCCATGATCAGGGAAGAATACAAAGCAGCCTTTTCAAACTATGTGCTAGGTTTGTGAATGTTCATTTTGTGTTAGATTTTTTTATCCAAGTGAAAGAGCTAATATCTTTTTTGAAGCTTAAACAGATACCTTCACAGAACAATAGTAGTCATTAAAAATAAGATGCATATAAAAAAAGATAATCTTGAGGCTTCTATATTTAAATGGAGGCAACTTAAAACTCTACTCATAAGTGAAATAAATCAGACTACATTTGTAAATATTGTATTGTCTCCCTAGCATAAAAAATAAATAATAATAATAAACTGAAAGAGAAATAAGATCCAAAATGTACAATAGATATTGTAATAATGAAAGGGAAAGAAAGTGCTCAAAAGGAAAAAACAAGGGCTGGGGATTTAGCTCAGTGGCCTAAGCTCCTGCCTGGCAAGTGCAAAGTCATGAGTTCAATCCCTGGTGCCACAAAAAAAAAAAGGAAAGAACAACTGGGATAGGGGAAAGGAGAAACAGAAGAAAGAAAAAGATTATATGTATGTAGGTTTACACATATAACTGTATGTATGTATACGTGTGCAAGATAGGTAACTATACTACTAATCTCTGTTCATCAAAAAGAACAATTTGTGCTCACCGATCATTTTTTATGCCTAGATCTTGTAACCTGAACAACTACTTCTAAGATAACAATATGCAATGTATTAACTAGTGTTGATTTCTTACTGCTTTTGTTTTGTTTTGTTTTTGAAATTCTGTATTATTTCTATCCTTTTTTCTGTTTTGCTTTTTAAAATAAAAAAATTTTTAAAAAAATAAGATGTAAGCCCATTTGTCAGAGATCTTGTGCAGAATATTATACTAGGTGCTGTTAGATATAAAAGGGAATAGAAAAAGAAGGTTCCTGTCTGCTCAGTACAGTAAGGACCCCCCTCAAAGGCATGTAATGATTATCCATCATCTCTAAAGGCTCTTCAGGGATCACCTGGCCTTTAGCCTATTTTAGGATTTTTTTCTAATCTAGAGGAAGGATTCTCAGAAAAAGAGGTGATTACTGCCCTCTCCCAGTGCTGCACCTTGCAGGCCTGTAGTCTAAGGCCAGCTGCTGGGGCATTCCACACTTATCATCCTAGCATGGGGCTGGGAGAAGCCCTGTCCCTCTCTGTTTCCTGAATCCTTTGCAGAGGAGCAGAAAGCCAGGCCTCAGAATGACCACTTCCAGTGGTAGATGGGCTGCTGCTACTACAGGCCTTTGAGCAGTTCACCTGCACGTTCAGATCTGCAGGTGCCCTCCTGTCCGCCTCCTGGAAGGCCAGGACCTTAAGGCAGGCACAGTGCAGCCAAGAGAGCCCTGAAACTCTCTAGACAGGCGCCAACACCTGTGGCATCGGAGTATGGCTGCCTTTCCATTCCAGCATCCTCTGTGTCTGTGGCTTTCAGCGCCCACTGGCCTGGGCATACACCCAACCCACCTTTCCACACCTGGGCACCGAGGTTCCTGCCACAGCACAAGTTGCGCACGGCCCCGGAAGTTGCCGGCCAGCTCCCTGAAGTTGTATGCAGTCCCGGAAGTTGCCGTCCGGCTTCCGGAAGTTGTGTGCAACCAGGAAGCAAGGTCGAGGAGAGGTGCGCGGGCTCTCTAGGCACAGGGCTGGCTTACTCCTGCCCCGCTGGCCTTGGGACAGGGACGGTCCGGGTTGAGGTAGGACGCACAGAGGCCTCTAGGCAGTTTCGCTGCAGCCTCCTGGGGCTAGCTAGCATGGAACCCAATCCAGTACCTTTTTCTGGAGTAAATCGTCATAGAACAGCGCTCACCTGACCTGGAACCAATTACTCTTTTCTTCTTCTGCGAGGTCCTTGCTGTGGCGCACAATTCCGTGCTTTCCGGGTTTTTCCATCATATAATCCGCCAAGGACAGAAGCAGCTGGAGGGGATGAATCCTTGCCCTCCCCAGAATCCGGGCCATCCGCACAGTTTCTGAAAGGCCCCTGAGGCCCACACTCAAGAGTATCACTGCCAGAAGAGCATCTCGGTGTCTTATTTTTGTCAGATAATTCTGGTTTATTTTTAATAACTCAAACTGGAGAAAAAGAAAGACTTAGGTAATCATTTTCTAGCAGCAGCACTGCCAAGCCAGTGGGGTGTGACAACTTCCCAGAATCATATCTGCCCGAAATGAATCTGCCCCAAATTAAGGGAAGTTTGGATGTCAGCAAGTTGGAGCAGTTCACAGAAGAAGTAATGCCCTGACCTTTGGCAAAGCAAACTAGAAGCTGGTCCTTCTCCATTTTTTCTTCTCTTAGTTTTGTAAGGGCCACCGTCCATTCTACGGATCTCAAACTAATCCTCACTTGGAGTGAAACTGAGCAAGCATCAGCCACTCGGTGGACAGCCACCATAGCTGTCCCCTTACTACGGCACTGGACATTGTGTCAAGTACTGGAGGCCACGAGAGACAAATAAGAGCGACGTCTTCTTTCTGAGAACTGGCAGCTCAGTAAGAAATCGAGCAAAAGATAAGGCAGATCATAATGTAGATGACAAATTATGGACCTCTATAGAAAATGACTTCCAAGATTTGGAAAAGCTCTTGGAGGAAATGGAATTTAAGCTGAGCTATTCAGCAGAGACAGTGAGTTTGAGGAAATCACTTGCATAGATGTAAAATGTGCAGGAAATTTTTAAAAGGATAACCCAGCGTAGTAAAAGTGTGGGATGTTGAAATACTGGAATGACTACTCTTGTAAATTTTTCTTAAATGTTCCAAACTGTGATACATTTACGAATGTCATTATAGCACACAGTAATTTTTTTTTTTACAGTGCTGGGAATTGGAGCCAAGATTTTGACACATGCTTAGGCAAATGCGCTGTCACTGAGCTACATTCCTAGCCCCAAAACACTTAACTTGCATCATTTAGATTGGTCTGTTTGCAGGTAGCAGAAGATCCAACAGTGCTAGGTGTTACTTGTCTGCAGCAAGGTGAAGGGAGTAGTTCATGGCCAGAATAGAGGCCCCACAGGGTCACAGATATGCCGGTTCATCTATTGTCCTGGCCCACCATCTTCAGTGCATGGTTACATAGCAGCTGCTGCACTGCCATGGACTGTATCCCCATTCCAAGATGGGAAAGAGTGAGGTGGTGATGGCAAAGACAGAGGCTAAGCACACAACCTACCACGTCTGATCATCAAAAGCCATTTTTTGCCTTAAACCCCATCTATTAACTCGTATTTCTATCTAAACAGCCAGAGTACATGTTGACATGAGCTTTCTGAAGATAAGGAAATGGAGGAGAACACAGTGAGAGCAGCTGTCTGTTGGCAATTAGTCATCTCTGCCAGAACACCATTTATTGACTTTGATGGCTCGTGGTAGAAGCTTTAATTGCCTAGTACTGGTTACCACAGTTCTGGATTTCTTCTGCTCCTACGCACAGGAAGGCTGCTTCCCTCCCCCTAAATGCTAAGCAGATGCAGTACTTGCCTGCAGCTATGGAGGGCGAGCAAAGGGCACATGTGTGGCTCCGGGATGAAGGGTTTAGCAGCAGGTCTGACTTGACCCACAGCCCTGCCCTCCATGCCGCAGTGCCCAAGAGGTTTGGGGTCCAGATGGAGTGGAGTCTTGGAGTGACAGCTCCATACTGGATATGGCACTTGAGCAAGAAGTAAATCTTTGTTCCATTAAGCCATTAGGATACTCTGGTTTCTCTTCAGATTGCATAAATCTTTTGCCCTTCACTATCAAGCCATTAGGATTTGGGGTTTGTCTGCTGTTATCATAAAACCTAGTCTAACCTGACAAATTGCTAGTCAATTAATGTTATATTCATTTATTTGCTTCCTATATAAGTGGGGATATATAAAATATGTGTATTTAATGACCAGTAGCACTTCTTTAAATAAGAGTTAAAAACATAAATGATCTACCTTTTTAACAGTGTGCTTCGAAGATGATGGTTTGGATGTGGAGATAGTCTACAAGTATATGAAAAAGCACAGGTGAATGTCATGGAGTTAAAGGGGCTCTTTAAAGGGGACATGGAAGGAACAAGCCCCATTAAGGAAGGTCCTTGTCGACTGGGGGGAGCCACTGTGCAAGACGGAGTGGCTGGCCTTCCTCAACCCTCATAAGCCCTAGCAAAATGATGGTTTTCTTCCTACGAATTTTTGAATTATTTCAGACTTACAAAATGTTATAACAACAGTACAAAGAATTCCCCTTCAGCTTCACTCAAACCACCCTTACCTGGTGAGCTGGAAAGTTCTTTGGCTTCTGGGCAAGTTCACCCTTCTTTACTTAAGTGTAGAGTGTTGGAGCTCTTTCCTCTGCCCTAAGACATCTTCGTCCACATCCCTTCTCCTGCTGAAGGTGTGGCTTCAGTCACACACAGGGGACAGGTGACTGTCCAGCATATGCCTGGAGCCCAGCCATGCTTCCGATTCCACACTCTGTATTTTCTCTCCAATGTGTCTGGCAGTATGCAGCTACTATACTTTGTATCAGCTCCTAAATATCCCAAGTTTCCTCAAACCAAAGTCCCAAACAGAACTTACTCTCTTCCCCAGCTAGCCACGCATGGTCTTCCTGTCTTCTGGTGTTTTCTCCTTCATTAGCATTACTCTGCCCATCAAGGAGCCATCAGAGATCTGGATCTTGTCCTGTTTACCACCTCTGCCACTCACCTTCCACATCCCATGTCATATGCCCCTTT
>RJWT010009356.1:0-25224 GCA_004365215.1 Cuniculus paca
ATGACTACCTGACTCAGTTTATCATTCCGACCTCTCAACTAAGAGGTTAAGATGGAAGCCAGGCCCCACCTGTGTGGCTCTGGGAGGCAGCCAGGTCTGAAGGGGCTGGCACTGAGCCCCTGCTCTGCTGCCATGAGGAAGCACAGATTGGAAGTCTGAATGCTTTCTGTCCACCAACACCAGCAAGGGGCCACCTCGGTGTAGGTCCTGCCAGGATAGTGTCAGCACTAGAAGATAAGACTATGGTCAGAGAGGAATAATTCAGAGGTACCTTAAAAATAAAATGAAACAAAAAAAAAGAAAAAGTGAGAAATGAATCCAACAGCTGCTAGACGATGCAAAGAAGACTAATCTAAGATTAACTGGAATTAGTGAATAATCAGAAGACAGTACAAATGGCTTAAAAAAGCTGATTACAGAAAATAGGGGAAAAATTCCATATATATATATATATATATATATATATATATATATATATATATCACACATATAGAAAAGCCAAATAACCATGTTCAAAAAAGAATTTCTCCAAAGCACATCATAGTCAAAATTCCAGAAGTTCAACACAGGGACATAATCTTAAAAGCTGTTGAATAAAAGCAACAAATCACTTATAAAGTCAAATCCTTTAGAATTAGAGCAGACTTCTCAGCACAAACCTTAACGGTCAGGAAAACTCAAAATGTTTCAAGCACTAAAAGAAAACAACTTCCAACCTAGACTGACATATTCTGAAAAACTATCTCTCAGAATTGCTGGAGGAATAAGATATTTTCACAACAAAGAGCACCATAAGAAATTCAAGACCACCAAATCAACACAACAAAAAATTTTCAAGGTTATCTTTGGAGGCAATTAACCCAATAATGCCAAAAAATCTAACAGACTGTATACACCAGGCAGGGTGAGCAGTTAAGCAAAAGAAAGAAAAAAAAAAAAGGGAAATCAGCAAAAGGAAAATAATGCAATGACAGGGACAAGTCAATACCTATCAGTAAAAGCTTTCTAGTAAATTGTATCAGTTTTCCAATCAAAACACATTTATTGGCAGGTTGAATCAAGGAACAAAACCCAGTGATATGCAGAATACAAGACACACATTTAATCCATTTTCAAAAAAATTTACAGTTTAAAAATCAAAGGATAGAAAACGATATTCCATGCAACAGAAACCAGAAAAAAGCAGGCATAGCTATCCTATTTTCAGACAAAGTAAACTTCAAGCCAAAACTAATCCAAAGAGTCATAGCAGGTCACTACAAACTGGTTAAAGGTACAATTCAACATGACTAGAGAACAATTACAAACATACATGCTCCTAACACTGGCACACTCAACTTAATAAAACAAACACTACTGGACACAAGAGATCAGATAAACACCAAAAACTTATGGTGGAGGCCCTCAATACCCTACTGTTAAAAGTAGATCAAGTGAAATAAAATATCAACAAAGAAATGTCAGAATTGAACCAAATGTTTGAACAAAGAAACTTCATAGAATACATAGACCCTACTGTGTTTCCAGCAGAATACAAGTTTTTTGCAGCATCACATGGGACTTTCTGCAAAATAGGCAACACACGAGTCCATAAGTCATCTTAAGTAAATGCAAAATAATTAAATTATCTCACAAGCACTGTCAGATTGTAGTGCAATGAAACTAGAAATCAATGGCTAAATAAATTAGGCAAATGTGTGAAAATTAAACACGGCTCCCTAGTGTAATTAACAGGTCAGAGAAAAAAAAATCAATGAAGAAATCAGATAGTTCCTAGAATCAAGTAATAGTGCTAGTAGAACATACCAGAACTTATGGGATGCAAAGACAGCATTCCTAAGAAAGAAGGTTATGACCGTGAATCCACACATTGGAAAAAACAGAGTGAGCTCAAGTAAACTAATGATGCCCTTCAAGGTTCTAAAAAAACAAGAAAAATCCAAATCCAAAGCTAGTACAAGGAAAGAAATTATGGCAATCAGAGGAGAAATTGATGAAATTGAGACTAAAAAATAACAACATAAAGAATCTATGACTCAAAGAGCTGGTTCTGTTAAAGAATAAACAACAGGGACAAACCCATAACAAATCTTATGAAAAAAAAGGAAGATGGAAGGAAAAAATAAAGGAAGGAAGGAAGGAAGGAAGGAAAGAAAGAAAGAAAGAAAGAGATCCAAATCAACGCAATCATAAATGAAAAAGTTGAAATCCCAATGAACACCAGCAAGACAGAGAAGATTATTAGTAGCAACTTGGAGAAACATTCTCTAATTAACTGGAGAATTCAGAAGAAAGGGACAGATTCTCACATACATATGAATTATCAAAACTGAACCAAGATGATATAAAAACCCTCAATGATGAGAAAAGAAAGAAAAAATGGAAACAAAGCTTTTGTGAAGAGGAGGGGAAGGGGAGTTGAAGGAATGATAGGGAAATGAAGGAAAAAAGGATCAAGTTGTGTCATGTACAAGTACAAATTCTCTATGATGAATGTGATCATCATGTACAACTAAAATGTACCAATAAGCGTAATTTTAAAAAAGCCTTGGATAATTCAATAATAGGTAATGAAATTGCAATATTAATAATAATTGAAAAAAATACTGCCAATTAAAGAAATCCCAAGTCCTAATTAATTCTACAAGAACTTTAGGGAAGATCTAAGGCTAACGCTCCTCAAACATTTTAATGAAATAGAAAGGAAAGAAGCATTTCCAATACAATTCAAGCCAGCTTTTCCACTATGTATCTTCCTGAGGAACTAAAGACGTATTGGAATGTCACCTGCATGCCCATATTTATAGCAGCAAAATTCATAGTAGCTAAATACTGAAGCAGCCTAGATGTCCGTCGACAGATAAATGGGTAAAGAAAATATGGTACATACACACAATAGAGTGCTACTCTGCCATACAGTCATTTGTAAGAAATAGATATATTTTGAGACTATAATTTTAAGTGAAATAAAAAAAAAACAAATATAGCATAGGGCATCTAAGTCCTGTATGTATGGGACTCTTTGTAAAGAACCACAGCAATACACTGGAAATGCTCAAAAGTATAAGACAGGTTAAAATAAAAAAACAGTTAGCAGGTGTAATGATTGATACATTGTGTTAACTTGAGAAATTTAGAAGCTTAACTAAGCAACTCAGCAAGAGGCCAGGATCTTCACTTTGTTAACATCCTCATCCTGCTCAGAAAATAGCTCATTGGCACAGGGCCTGCATGCTAAGTGTGAGGTCTTGAGTTTGATTATCAGTACCAAAAAAAAAAAAAGAAAGAGAAAAAGAAAAAGAAAAACCCTCATCACATGCAAGAGGAGGGCATGGAGATGGTGCGAGTACTACATCCATCCAAGGGTGGGTAGCTTGCTTATAATATAAGGGAGGAAAAAGAGTTTGCTCTCCCTCCCCTTTTGCTCTTTTTACTTTTGCTGTCTTCTGCCTCCTTAAATTGTTGCCCTTGTGCCACACCACCCTACCTAGAAGCAGCTGACTACAGACCGTGAGTTAAATAAACCTTTCCTTCCTTAATTTTTGGCATTGGGTATTTTGTCTCAGCAATGAGAGAAAAGTAACCAAGACAGAATTTGATAGCAGACAAGTGGGGGTCATTGCTGTGACTGTACATGACCATATGGTTCAAGAGCCATTGGGAATGGCTTATGGAGAGAGTTTGGAAAGGTTTGGGGATGTTGCCTGAAAGAGTGGAACTGGATTGTCTAAGGCTGTTCTGTATGGGAGATTCTGGTCAGAGCTCAGAAGACCAGAAGGTTGACAGATATCCTGCTGTTAAAGACCAGGCTCAGGAGGTTTCTACTGGACTACACAGGCTGCTGGACCCCAGACAATGTGTGTTATTACTTGGCAGAATGTTTGTCTGCATTTGACTCAGGTCCAGAGACTGCCTAAGACTGAGATTAAGGGTGGTAGACTAACTAATCAGGCAGAAAAAATTTCAAGTCAGTCAAATGTTGAGACTGTGTCATGGCTATTGTTGGGGGTTTTTAGCCAGATATAATGTCGAGAATCAAGAGCAAAGAGCCCAGCATAGTGATTTAAAATGTTGCAAGTTTGACCAGAAAAGAAGCTCCAGTAAAGCTGTGGACTGCAAAGATAGAGCTGAGGAGTTCTCCATTCCTGAGAAGGAACAGGAGAATAGAAAAGATGGCCTTAAAGCATCCCAGAAAGCAGCAAGTCTGCACCCTTCGCAGTCTCAAAACCGCAGAAGTGAAAGACTTTGCTTTGAGGAGAAAGCTGCAGAGCACTGTGTTCCAGAATGGCGGCAGCCACACCAGGTTCCACAATGGCAGTTCCACGGAGAATCTGCTCCTCAGAATTGGATTCAGAGTTCCCAGTGGCCCAGGCACTCAAGACTCATAGCCAAAGGAGAGAGAGAGAGAGAGAAACCTGGCTACTCCTCCAGCTGGCAGCAGACCTTGGCATCACCCATGTGGTGCTGGTATAGGTGTATGCAAAATGCAAGATGTGTGGGGTTTTAAAAGCTTCTATCTCAGTTTCAGAAGGCCTGGGAAGTGTCCCCTGAGAGGGCAGTGTGTGAAGCTATGAGCGTGAAGCTGAAGGTGCAGTGGAGACCCCGGAAGTTTGGAAAAGCCAGGAACACGGATCATCTAAGGAAAACTGCAAGGAGGGAGTAGAGCAGGCCAAGAGAGAAGCCATGAGAGCTACGACCACTGAAAGTGCCTTAGGGGTGGAGTCACTCAAGCCCTTTGGAGTTCACAGTTTGCCACAGATTGCCTCAGATGCTGCACATGAAATGATAGGACTTAATGTTTACCCCACTGGACTTTCGACTTGCTTTGGTCCCAATCCTTTGTATTGCCTTGTTTAGAACTTTTGGAATGAAAATGTTTATCTTGTGCCATTAAATGTTGGAAGTGTTTAACTTCTCATTTGGGTCTTGGTTACTTTTCTCTCATTGTTGAGACAAAATACCTGATGCCCACAATTAGGAAAGGAAAGGTTTATTTAGCTTACAATTTTTGGAGGTTTCAGTCCATACTCAGCTGGCTCCAAGGCAGGGTGGTGTGGCTGAGGGGCAACCGTTCATGGTGGCCACAAGCGACAAGAGTGAAAGGGCAAAAAGGGGAAAGCACGCTTCCTTCCCTACCCTATATTGTATTCTGGCTCCCCACCCCTGGGTGGGTGCAGCACTCACACCACCAATCCCAGCACCAAACAATGAACCAACCACAAATGCTGGACTCAGCTGCCTCCATGCTTGCATGAGGCTTGGGGGGGCACATTTAAACACAAACCATAACAATTTGTATAGGGGCTCACAACTAGGAGTTCACCTTAAATCTTAGAGGAGACTTGGGGCTTGAACTTTTGAGCAATGCTGAAACTGTTAGGGATTTGGCAACAATTGGGGGGGGCAACTGTTAGAGATGGACTAAATGCCTTTTGCATAAAGGAACATGCATGAGTCTTTTGAGGGCAAAATGTTATGGTTCTAATGTAATATAATGTCGATAGACTTAATATTGGTTCTTAAGAATTGCTAAAACTGATACAATGTTCAAATTGTGAAATAAGAATAAGCATATCTTTATATCTGGATACTGATTTAAAGAAATGTGTCTTTTTGCCAAGTTGACAAGTGGTGGATTGTAATGGTTGATACATTGTGTCAATTTGAGAAGTTTAGAAGTTTAACTAAGTAGCTCAACAGGGGCCCAGGCTCCTCACTTGGTAAACATCCTCATCCTGTGCAAGAGGAGGGAAGGGAGATGGTGTGAGTGCTGCACCTACCAGAGGTGCCTGGCCTGATTACAATATACGGGAGGAAAAAAGACTTGCTCTCCCTGCCTTTCTGCTATTGTTACTTTTGCTGTCTTCTGCTGCCTTGAACTGTTGCCCCTGTGCCATTCCACCCTGCCTTAAAGCCAACTGATTATGGACTGAAACCTCTGCAAACTGTGACCTAAATAAACTTTTCCTTCCATAGATTTGGGCTTTGTGTATTTCGTCTCAGCAACAAGAGAAAAGTAACCAAGACATCAGACAATGGCAAAATAAATTGACAGTACACAAAATCTTCAATTCTTCTGTTATGAATATTAGATTTAATGGCTATGTCTATATCTATTTGGCTATGTCTGCATCCATCGTCTCATGATGTTGTGATCAGATCTCTGGTAAAGTAACAAAATTCAAGCTCAATAAAGACTTTGTTCTTGTAGCACATGAGGTCTAATATTGAAGAAGCAACTTTTTGAACTTAAAGTATAATATGGTTCCTTTGATGTTTCTCATTCACACAGAATATCATTATGAACTCTGAACATAACACAAACAGGAAAAATCCAAAGGCACTGAACAGTGACAGAAGCAACCCAAGTCCTATTGAAAAGACCACTGTCTCCCACCTTAATTTCTGAAAAAGACCCATCTCCTTGTTTCTTATTATCTTTTATCTTGACCTTTATATTTTGAGTTTCTCATAGAAGAGAAAACGTGATATTTAAGCTCATGTGTCTGAGTTACTTCACTTAACATTATGGTCTCAAGGTGCATTCATTTTCCTACAAATGACTCAACTCTATCTTTCTTTATGGCAGAGTAGTCCATTCATCTGTTGGTGGACACCTAGGGATGCTTCCAAGATTTAGCTATTATGAGTTGTGCT
Source organism: Cuniculus paca (assembly GCA_004365215.1). NCBI lineage: Eukaryota > Metazoa > Chordata > Mammalia > Rodentia > Cuniculidae > Cuniculus > Cuniculus paca. The sequence goes on from RJWT010009356.1 coordinate 6,658, forward strand.
GTTGTAAGAATGGGTGTGCATGTAGCATAAGCTTACAAAAAATTAAACTTTCCATATACTCAGTAGGTTTCTCCTGTAGGATTACTAGAATTACTAATGCTAAAGAACTGCCTTCATGAGCAGAAGAAACTGCACAGCAATATAATGGACTCTGTTGTTGAAAAGAAATTTGAGAAATAATTTTCAAATCTTTGAATTAAATGACCTAGAATAATGTATAATGGCAAATTTTATTTTTTTCCATATATATTTTTTTAAGGACCTATCATCTAGCAAAATTTAACTACAAATGTAATAAGACAAAATGTGTATCCCAAATAATGCATAAATTTAAACAAAATTATTCAATGGAAAATATCCAGTGAACTATTAAGTGTAAGGGATAGCATACTAATGTCACAGGGAGTGTGAATTGACTCTGTTACATATTGGGATGCATATTTTATTAGACAGGAGTATTATGAATGATTCTGAATACTTTGCAGAACTCCTTAAAACTTTTTCTGTTTAGTTTTGTTTCTATGTACCGCTGTGATATTTCAGGTAAGGCTGTCACAAACTGAAATCTATTTTTCTTCCGTCGCTGAAACTGTCCACATCAATAACGTTGCCTCGTCTAGTAAGAGAAAGAGCACTGTCTGAGAGGGCTGTGGGCCGGCTGTGTGACAGATGGCCCCGTCCACACACAGCAATAGGCTGCAGAGTACTTGTTCATTCACCACTCGAAAGTCTCGCTGACAGACAGCACCAAGACTGCATCAGAGGCCAAACAGAAATAGACATGGCTTTAATAAGCCCAGGGAGAAGGCCGTGATTCCCCGCAAAGTCCCGCCACTGCCGCCTCCTTCTCTAACGAGCTCGAGCCTGGAGCTGTTCCTCCAGCATCACAAATGGAGGGGTTAGGGAGCCGCTCTTCTCGTCTGAGTGCTCGGATTCAGGCTGATCTCTGTTGTGGGCATGAGTCCACGTAGAATGACCTACCTTAAAGAGGGACTTCTCCTTCCAATGGAAATAAAATTCTTTCTGGTATTGATCATGCAAGAAAATACAAGTCTCTGTAGGGGTACTGTTTGCATAAACCTTTCCTGAGCCTAAGGGACACTGAGTGACCAAAGTAAAAGCTATCACGGGCCACAGTGTAGGACCTGAGAGTCCAAAAATTTGATGTTTGGTTAACGGAGTGATTTTAGGAATTTACTTTGAGGATGGAGCTTCCCATTGAATTGGAGATTCTCAGCTGCGAGGGCATTAGATTAGTCTCTCACTGTGCAGGGAACCGTGGGCTGCTGAGGAGGTGGAAATGGAGACTTCATAATATTTAGGAGTTGAAAAAGAAAAGTGAAGGTGAAGCTAAAAGTTTGACTTTACAACTCTTTAGTTTACTAGGATTCAAGTTTTCCCCGTGTTCAAAACTATAGCACTCATATTCCATTTCTATAAGGATCTTGAAGGGTTGTTGGAGGAATAGAAAGAAATGTTTCGTGCAACATCCATACCACACAGAAGAGCCCCGTACTGTGGCAGCTTTCTCCCCATCTCCTTCTCTCAAGACCACAGAGGGAAGGCCCAGGTAGTTGCACTGGATTCACCTTCTGTGGGTTGCTTTTGTTTCATCTACTTGATGTATTTAATCCTTTACATCTTGTTCTCAACCCCACACACCCCAACATGTGCCAATATACAATTCTCATGAAGACATTTGACTTTAGGAGATTCCTCTCATTTTCTAGGCTGGAGCCTATCTTAGTCAGAAAGATTTTGAAGACTCCAACTGGACTGGTTCCCACATTCTGTGGTTGAGAATCAAGGTACAGTGATACCAGTTGCAGCAGATTCTATAATTTTTCACATTTTCCTCTTCTACTTCCTAGATGTTAATTAACTTCTTTTACCCTGTTAAACTTGAACTTCACATATGATGTATTTTGATTCATGAACTTTTTTTTTAAAAATGGTATATTCTACTTCTGGGCAAGATTTTTAAGAACCAATGCCTGTGGTGTGATTTTTTTTTCCTTTCCTTTTGCCACAAAAATTTTGCATAAAATGACTCTGTTGGTAGCCTGAATACTCAAAACAGGACTAAAATGGTGCCAAAGATTAGGATTTCTCAATCAATTTTTAGTAGTTATATAGCATGGAAAGGAAGTATTTCTGAGTTACTGAGATATAGGAGATTCCTTAAGCTTAACCTACTCTCTTATGAATAGACCCTTCAAAGTGAGTGATGACATCAGTTTTGTTTTCTGTTCTTGAATATGCTTCTTATGATCTCAAACACCACAGCCATTTCATTTAACTGGGTCGGTTTTGTACACTCAAACTCTACATATAAGATAGTGTGGCTGTGTCCTTTATTGACTGTTCACTTTGGTTGATGATAATTCCTTGGATTTCAATATGTCATTTGCCTTTGGGTTCCTATCAGAATAGTTCTCCTATCTGTAACAGAACACATTTATCATCTCTGGCACCTTAACGTCAGTTGCTTTCATCAACTTGGTGCCATTTGCTACTGTGAGCTCTTCTCTTATACCTGGCTTTATATCCCCAGACTTAATATTTCTCAGTACCTGCATCTGGGTTTAGTTCTCTTGGCTATTTAACCTACTTCTGTGGCAAAATTTGGTTTCTATGTCAATCTTCATCTATTAAAAAAATAATTTCTGTCAAAGTTACCTTTCAATGAGTATAGAATACTCACTTTTTGTCATTTGAGATTGTGACATTATTTGAGATTTAATCATGACTCATGGTTTTTCTAAAAATTGAATATAAATATTACCAATGACAGTTTGGCTAGTTGAATGTGACAAAACCATTTACCTAAGAAAGTTGGGGAAATGATTCAGAAAATAAAATTTAAATTTTCTAACATCCCTATACTCTTATACACACAAACATGTACACACACGCACACACACATACTCTTTACTTACAACTAAGTGATTTTTTTCCTAGGTGGTACATTGGATAAGAAGTGAACTGCTACATTTCTTGGGAAAAGATTATTGCACCTTAGATAATTTTTAGAACTTTTCAATACACTTAAAGAATGAAATATATTGTGCAAATAACCTGCCCTGTACCCCAGCAGTCTCCAGTAGTGTATTCTCTGTTGACCTGAAGAATTTTTTAAAAATGAGGTTACAAGACGTTATTTTTCTAATACAGTGGTCCTATGTTCCCACGTCCATGTAAACCACCAAAGGCAGGGTGAGCCTTATAGGGGGCCTGGGATACTGTCTACCAACGTAGTACCAGATCCGCCAAGGTTGCACTGGACTCCTGAATTCTCTTTGGCCCCCAACTTGCCAGACTAATCTGCTTCTTCTCACACTTGATGCTGAAGCATGGTTTAGCCCACAGCTTTGAGTCAGGGCCTTCAGCAGTAAAAATTACCCCATGCCAGTTTCTCTCTGGAGAGGGAATCAGCCTTCTAGACTCACGGTCGTGCTTATCAGCTGCAGAAGCATCTCTTCAAAGTTCAGCAAGTTCATCCCCAAGGTCACACTCCCTTCTGACACTTCCTCCTGGTGTGAAATGAGGGGAAAATGTCTTCATGAAGAAACAAAACTGAGTATATGAAAGTGTAATAGCCTTCATATGCACATAATCATTAAGCTTAGAGTTTAGCACAGGTCTACCTTATCCTACTGTAAATCATGCAGAGGAAACTGGACCAGTCATAATGCCTCATGCACTTAGAATGGAATTATGCTCGATTATTCTAAGATAGGAAAGGAAAAAGCAAAGGAATGAGTGCTGATAGTGTCCCATTGCAAGCATAAACTAACTTCAGAAAAATGGAAAGTGCTAACTCTAGAGAGGCCTTCCCGGACCTCTTCACCATCCAGGAATTTCTATTTGTAATCCCGGGGAAAGTTGTTGGAATTTCAACGAGTTAATTCCAATCTACCAGTTCCAGTGTGACCCATGATGAAAGTAAAGACACTAAGTCATATTTATAGTTATAGGATGAAGGTTCACCAGAACAAAGGCCTCAACCTAGGACTGAACCTGGGGTTTATTAATTCGTGAAGAAGGAAGTGGCTTGAGGATGAGTGACTGTGCAAATGGCAGGAAATACATGAGCACTGTGAGCTGGGCCAGGTAGGAGGCCTGGAAGCACCTCTGCAACACGCAGAGAGAAGGGTATGCAGAAAGACCGATCTGCGTAACACAATTGAGGTAGTATCTGTTCGGGGTTGCTGCTTCAGCTCTAACGTGCAATCTTTTATGTTCTGAGAAGTCATGGCCTCCTACCTCGAGGCTCAATCCAGCCAACAGTATGGAGCCTGGCTCTCTTTTCTTCTAGCTCACACATGTTCTTTGGGAGTTTTAGGGGCAGGGAAACACTGCCTCGTCATCTTGCTTCAAAGACTACACATTAGCACTTCATCCAGACCGATTTACATTGCTTAAAGCCAATTGAAAGGGTAAGGGAAAATCCTAACACATCAGTACATGAATACAGGACCAACTTCAGCCAAAATGGAGGCAATTGCTCTTCTCTCAAAGAGAGTCATCCTGTTAGTCTTCCACAGGTAACAAAGTTTAGGAAATAAAGGATAATATCCAAAGTGTTCAGAGTGAAGATGAGAAATTGTTGAGGACTATTCATAAGTGAACCCCAAAGGACTACAGGTAGCCCACTGAGGACAGGATAAGCCTCTGATTGAGTGCCAAAACTTTCTACTTCTTCACCACCTGGGTTATTATTTATTAATTGCTTTTATGCAGTTTAAAATGTCAGAGTGGGACAATGATGGCCAATGCATCACCAGGAAGCAGGTGCAGGATCAGTGGCAAAGACACCTTGACTTAACACTGCAGCATGCTTCTCATTTCTTCAAAACTGCCATGAGGATTATTATTCCACACAGGAATTCCTTTAAGAATTGAGGAGACAGAGCAATGTCTTCTAAGAGGCTGTACTTTGGATGTACCAAGCCCCCCCCGCCCCCCGCCAAAGCTAACTGTCCCTGGAGGCTTAGGCCCTGATTTCAGCCCATTCCTGAGGATTCTCTCTGAGGTCAGTGACCATGAGGCCAAGTCCTGGGCATGGCCGTTGTTGAGCATCACAGACCCTCTTGTCACTGCACAGGGCCTGAGGAGGTTCCCCAAGATGGAGATGGGGATGTTGGGTTCACCTCACCCATGGCAGTTGAATACTATTTTGAACAGGACTGGTCATAATAGACAACTGAGTCTTGTGCCTGATTTTAGGGGGAAAGCATTCAGATTTTTTCCCACTTAGTGTGATGTTGACAGTAGGTTTGTCATGAATGGTTATTATGTTGAGTTATGGTCCTTCAATACCCATTCTTTCAGGGTCATGAATGGACACTGAATGTTGTTAAAGGCTTTCTGTTTTTATTGAAATGGTCATGTAAACACTATGGTGATTCTGTCGATTGTTTACTTGATGTCTTCTAGCTTTATTTTTATTCTTCCTTTCTATTCTTTTCTCCTTTTTATTTCATGGATTTTTTTGTAGTGATACATTTGATCCCATTATTGTTTCTCTTTTTTTCTTTCATTTACTTTTTATTTTAAAGAGAATAAAACAGAACAAAACAAAGCAGATCAGAACAGAACCATGTAAGCAATACAGGACTTCAAAACAAGACAACAGGATATCAATGGCTATCATCATGTCCTTTGTTTTTTTTTGAAATAGTTGTTCATACCTTCACATGCAACAAACAAAACTGAATAGTATAACACCAATCAAAACAAAAGAATGAAAGCATTACAGGCCTTCAAACCAGACAGTAAGGAATCACCCATGGCTACCATAATGTCTCTCACTCTCTTCACGATAGCTGTACATATCTTCCCATCTACCACAATCTAATAATAGAGAAACAACTAAAACCAATCAAATCAAAGAAAAGAAGCATTATTGTATTTCAAAACGTAATGATGATAAATCAGCAGTGGCTGCCATAATGTCTCATCTTCTTTACAGTAGCTGTTCATACCATCACCTTTAATAAAATCAGTTCTTGTAAACTCTTTAGGAGTAGTTTTAGGCCACTATCAGCCTATACCTGTTCATCTGTCATTTCTGTGTTAGGCAGAATAACAAAACCAAACACGAGAAAAATAAGAATTAAAAAAAAAGGCAAATAAATAATAGTAACAGAAAGTCCAAAACAATAACAATATAGGCTTTCCAAACAAGGTGTAGGAACATAACAAAGGTGGTTATTTTGCATTGCTTTCTTCAAAGGAGTTACTCAGATTACCAGATACAGTCATGCATAATTGATCTAATCCTATGAATGCCAATTGTTTTGTTCCAAGAGCTAATACACTTAGAGGTACAATCATCTTAAGTGTGCATATATACACACATTTGTGTCTTTTTTCTCTTCCCTTCCTTCTTTCCTCCTTTTCCCTGAGTTGTTTTTTCCTTTCAAGCAGTTTCTTACCCTTTCACAATATTTATTGAAGATTTGGTATCCTATTTACTCTTTCTAGGGAGACAATATGGTATTCACACATGTGGGTTTGATTTATTTCACTTATGAGTATGGTCCCAAGTTGCATCCATTTACCCATTATTGTTTCATTCTGTATATATTCATGATATTCTTGTGGGGACAACTGTAGCTACATTAAGTGTATTAAAATTTGTGGTATTCTGTTTTAAATAGATACAACATAGCTTCAATCACAGAATAAAATTCTACTACTTTACAACTCCATCACTTCAATTTGTGAATTGTTGTCACAAATTGTGTCTTTAAGATTGTATTTTATCGTTAATCTAAATGTATACTTTTAAAAATGTTTTTGTTAAATGTTATGGTTTATATATAAACGCCTCCCCAAATCATCATGAACTCAAAGGTGGAGTTTATGGAAGGCAATTCGATTATGGGGGCATGATACTCCTCAGTGGATTAATCTGCTAAATTTCAGCTAAATGTGCCTTTGGGTAATAAAGCCTGGTCAGAGGGAGCGTGGCCTGAAAGCCTGTATCCCCTTTCCTCCTCTCTTGATTGTTCTCTCTGCTTCCTGCTCACCATGCTGTAAGCAAGCCTCCGCCACTAGGCCCCTCCGCCATGCTGCCCAGCCTTGGAGCCAGCCAGCTGTGGGCTGAACCTCCACAATGTGTGAGCCAAAATAGGCCTTTCCTCCCTTAAATTGCAAGTGTTGTGTGCAGTGTCCTAATGACAAGAAAGTAACTAAGACATTAAATTTTATGCATCGCAATCACAATAATATTAAGTACTACATTATCAATGTATTGACTTTTATAGAAGAACCTTATATTTTCATAGGCTCTGCATTACTGACCACAAACTCCCTTTAAAAAAAATTTTTAAAGACTCCTTTTAACGTGTCTTTTAAATAGGTTTAGTCGTACTTTTTCTGCTTTTGTTAGATTCCCTGTCAGTCTAGTGGTTAGGATTTGGCACTCTCTGCTTTTGCTCATTCAAGATATTCTTTATTAGTTTTTAAAAGTAATATTGTTGCATACAACTTTTAAGCATGTTACATGTATTTTCCAACTTCCTTCTCTGTGTAGCTTCTTCTAAGAAATCGAATTCTAGCTGATTAAATTTTAATATACTTTATGTAGTTACAGTTGTAACCACAGGTGTATCATGAATATGCACAGATTCTAGCTGGGTGCTTTCAAGATTCTCTGTCTTACTTGGGACAGTTTGATTATAAGGTCTCTGTGTAGCCCAACATGTTCCAATTTGATTTCTTTGAGGTACTTCTGGCTATAGGCCATGTTTCCTCTCAAATTTGGTAAGTTTTGGCTGTTATTTATTTACATAATCTGTCTCCTATTTCCTCTATTCTCCTGCAGGTGTTGGTTGTTCTGAGTCATATAAATTCCTGGGGTTCTTGTTTTATTTTCCTTCCTTGTTTGTACACATAACTTGATGATTTCACAGAATGTGTCTTCAAGTTTGGAAGTGATCTCTTCAGCTTGTTCAAGCCTGCTGTTGAACTATTCTAATGGGTATTTCAGTTCATTATATCTTTCAAATGCAGGATTTCTTTTGGCCTTTATATTTTCCATCTTCGTGTTAATATTCTCATTTCTCCATGCAATGTTTTCCTGATTTTCCTCTAGCTGACCGTGTTCCCTTTTAGATCACTGAATTTGTGTATGTGTATGCGTCTAGGTAAGGCACTGAGACTGTACCTAGGACTTTCCAATGAGCTAACTATCTAGTTTTTTATTTTCATATTTTGAAGGGAGAACTCACTAAGTTGCCCAGGTTGGTCTTGAATTTGTAATTCTCATGCCTCAGATTCCAAAGTAGCTGGAATTACAGCTCTGCTCCATCATGCCTGGCACTCATCAAATGTTTCCAAGACAGGCATCTTAACTGCTTTTCACTCAGTTTATAAATCTTACTTAGTCTCTGTAATTTTACTTTATTCCTTTAAGTTAGTCATGTTTTTCTATTTCTTTATATATATGATAAATACGATATATGTGACATGTAATGTAAAATATAATGTATGACAAGATATATGATTATACATGATATAGGAATGTGTATGATATACAATTATGTATGATACATTTTGTATAGCACATCCTAATTCTTTTCTCATGCCCTTTCTCCTATCTTCTCCCGTCTCATGGTCCCCTTCTCTTTTACAAAAGTTCTATCTCCCTGTTTCCTATTATTTATCATTCATTTTGCTCTTTAATTTATTTATGCTTTGAGTTTCTCATATAAGCAAAACTGTGCAATATCGAAGCCCATGTGTCCAATTTATTTCACTGCCCATTATGGTCTCAAGGCGCATCTATCCCTGAAACTGTCTCTGATCTCTTGCTCCCTGGCATTCGTATTTGGAGCTACAAATCAACACACAGTGGTGTTTGTCTGTTTCTCAGCAGCCTCCAAACTCTCCCCTGGCTCATCAGTGCTCCAAAACAGGCGCAGCAGCAATCTGCCCCTTGAGTGGCACCAGCCAAGCCAACGTCCACTCCTGTACCTCCAACCTGATGGAGGATCTCTGCGTGGAGGGTCTTATCCCAACCACTCCATGCTCTACCATGTAGGTGGAGTAGCACGAATGGGAATGGAAAATACTACAACTTTCTGCACCGTTTCCTCTGAATGAATTCTTGGTCTTCAATGGCGCAGGTCCTTACTTCTCGTCTGGTTTCTAGAGTCATCACGGAACTATTCAGGTGTACAAAGATACAGTGTTTTCAACTAAGCGTCTCTGTGTAAGAAAGAACACCTCTGTCTTTTTAGTCTGCCCCCTTGTTGATACCATTCAGTTGCTTTCCATTTTAATGAAGTCCAACTTATTTTTTCTGTGTTATATCAAAAAGCCATTACTAAACCAAAGCTCGTTTGACTTTTCCGCTATGTATTATCTTCTAGGAATTTATAGGTTTGTGTTTTACATTAAGGTCTGTGATTCCTTTTGAGTTACATTTTGTGCAAGATGTAAGGTCTAGGTCTAAATTCTTTTTTAAAATGTGAATATCCAGTTTTTTCCAGCACCATTTGTTGAAAGGACTATCTTTTGTCCATTCTCTCTCCTTATTTCTTAACAAAGAAACAAACTGTACCCGTGTGGGTCCCTTTCTGAGCCATCTATTGTGTTTTAGCGATCTGCTTCTCTGTCAGATCTTACACATTTTTTTGTCTTTTTGAGAAAGGATCTTGCTATGCAGTTCAGGCTGGCCTTCAACTCACTTTGTAGCTCAGGCTGGCTATAAAATATTTTTAAAAATATGAAATATTTCTACATCTAAATAAATGTATAAGCTTTGCAAGTTATGGAGAATACAATGAATACTCACTGTACATAGCTTAAGGAACAGAACATTAGGATACTAAAGTTCCCTCAGGCTATTCATGATACCATACACACACCTTATTCCCACAGTAAATTTCGTGTTTATTATTCCCTTGATTTCCATTGTAATTTGACTGCAAATAGGTATCTGTCTTTAAACATTAGGTTGTTACTTGCAATAATATATTTAAGAGGCCCCAGTCTTTTCATTTTCTTTCTGTTAGAATCTAATGCAAAGCCTGACAAGGTAGACATTTTGGGAGTTTGATTTTTGAATTTTTATCATTACTCGAGTGTGCATAGGAATGCATGTCACACTGCATACCCAGAGCTGCCTTGTGACTCACTTATGAAAAATCAGTATGATCCCCACTTAACACAGGACTCTGGGAAGTCTCACTGATATGGTTGACCCTGGAACTGCAGCCTAAAGACCAGGGATGCTTTATCCTCACTGAGTATTACTGGAGTCTGCACTGTGATTGCCCACATAAGGCCACCTTACAAAGTTACTTCAGTTTTACTACAAGGAGAATAGTTTTTAAAACTTTTGGAAATTTTGTCACTTGCCCCATGCTCACTTTTTCCTCACCTCCCCAGTCACCAGTATGCTGAATTTATATTTTAGAGGGAACAAACAAAAATGATAAAGAGCACACCTCTCTCCTGTTTGCAGAGTTACTCCTGTTGCTGTAGGCTGGAACAGCTACAATGCAGGAAGTGAGGGAGAGGCTGGCATCACAAGGGCAGCACAAGGTGACCACAGTACTGACCACTGAACTCCGCTTACTGCCCCCCTAAACCAGCAGAAGTATGGTAGGTTCACTTTCATCTTTTTGACCCGGCAAAGCACTCTCTCATCTTGCCCTATTTTTTACTTCTGTTCCATTCCTCTTTCATGATTTTGTTTTAGTGGCATTGTTTTTCGATTCTGTTGCAAACCCCAAGTTAAATTACTGCCTAGCTGTTTTTCCTGTGAGATACAGAGTAGACCTGTTTGTTTTTTATTTATTTTGTTTTGTTTTTGCTTAAATTGGGGCTTTGTTCTCCATTCTTTGAAGAGCTAGCTTTCATCAATTTACTGAAGAGTTATAATGTTGGCCAGAGCCATAGGTGTAATCAATGAAATTAACAAAGAAAAAATACAGGTCAATTAAAGAATATTCATTGTGTTTTGAAAGTACAGTTTTAAAATTTAGAAAATAAATTTTAATATCTAGTTCCTATCAATTAAGAAATGTGCCTACTTAGTGAAGTCACTTACTTTTTTATAAAAGAAATTAGATAACATTTCCCTTGCATGGTTATTGTAAATTTTCTTCTTTTAATTTTTAACTAATTAATCAATTAAATAACTAATGTTTTTGAGAAAAGGTCACTATATGTAGTTCACACTGGCCTTGAATTCACTATGTAGCCCAAGTTGGTCTCTAACTTGCAGCAATCCTCCTGCCTCAGCCTCTTGAAGGCTTGGATTATAGGTGTATACCACCTCTCCTAGATAATTTTTTTTCCTAAGATATAATTGAATGCACTAAGCTCTAAAAGTCCAAATAGTCATACATTTTCAAAAGCAATTCTTAGGATCTGAAAAGCATTTGGAAATATGTGGTTGAGCTGCAGCTACTGTGTGGCTTTTGATACTGTTATTCAAATAATCATTTCTTGTAAAAAGAGTGCAAATAGAAATGAATTATGCACATTAAATACAGATAAAATATAATAGAAGCAGAGAAGTAGTCATTAAGAAGACAGAATAGATGCTTTATATTAGTTTTCTGGCATATATATGAAATTGCAAATATATTGGGTACCTTTTTGATTGAAAAAAAAAATGAGCCATGCAACTATATCTGGAAAGACCTGGTTTAGCAAAAGATATAAAAAGTTCCAGTAGTGATAATACCTCCTTTTGTTAATGACATTCTTATGCTTTATGTAAAGCTACTCAAATTTTATTAATCTCTTTATTATGCTTCATGTAACTTTCCACACATTTAAAAATATGTAGCAATGTGTGAACATTTGAGATCATCCTTCACAATAACATCAAGTGAAGCCTGCTGGCAAATTACAATGGAGAAAAGAATTCCAAATGTCAGAATCCTGAGCTCTTCATCTGGGATTGTGACTGTTCCAATGCACTATGAATGAATTTACTCAAAATGGTCCACCTGTGTTAAAACTGCAGTGTGGACAATTTGTGCAAACAAATATGACTATTTTCTTTAAGTCCAATAACTTTAGAATATAATTTAATTTGAGATTGTTGAAATACCTTCTTTGTATTTATCTAGGCTAAATGAAAGCCCTTTTTTTCAGATTCAGAAGCATCTTTTATTCCTGTCACCATAATAGCTATGTGAATTCACCCTGAATTTTGTCAAAATATTTTGCAAATGTTGCTGAAGAGCTGCCTTCTGTAAAGCAGCTTATTCTGACAAAAATGCTTGACACTTGTGACTTCACAGTCCTTTCCTTTTGATCCCTAGAAATCTGATCTTTCATTGCCTTTAAGTAGCTTTTTAAATCTGCACTTAAAATAATTTCCAGTGCACTCTATTTAAATATCTTTTGGGAATTACTGTTTTGAAGTATATTTTATTGAATTTATTATTTCTCTCGAGAAATTTTATCTTCCTACCAAGTGCACTATTTATTTACTTTATAATATCAGAGAATTAATGCATTTCTTTACTCTTATGGAGAAAACAATTATAAAGGAAAAAGATGCAGCTAGCTGATCCCTTTCAATGCAGTCTTTTCCTACTTTACATATAGTAACTATGCAAACAGGAAAACATGAGGTTATTAATGTGTTGCTAGAAACAGAGCTATTTTCCCTTGCTGAAACATAATGGATTACCACTAAGTAACTGCACTTGGGACCAATATACTCAGAGATGAAACAATATGGCTTCATTTGTAAGATCCCACTGACAATAAAACACGGTGGTCATGTCCCTAAAATAAGAACGATTTTTCTGAGAAGCGAATAGAGTATTGCTCTCCATAAGCATCTTTCAGCACCTTACACATTAATTTGGAGACCATGAAATCCAAGCAAAACAGAAAAGCAGCAGCCAGTGGTGGAGCTTTGAATGACAGTAAACAGAATCTCTATTGCTAGAATGTGGCACAGTGGTGTAGACAGGAAGAGCCTCAGACATGGAAAACTAGATTTTGGCTTCATATACATGTAAAATGAATGTCAGAAGTCAAACAGCTAAACACAGTACATAGGAGAGAATCTCTCTCCAGCCCAAAAGAGATGAATATAATGAAAATATAAAACATGCTAAAGTACTGTAAAGTTCACCCAAGTAAACTCTACAGGGAAGGGCAATTCAATCATCTGTCAGAGTAAAAGTATAGAACTGCATTTTAATCTTTCAATAGTCATCAACGAGAAAAAGAAAACATTTTAAATATAGAAAACTTATTTTTTTTACCAAATGATTTTGTGTTAATGTTTGTTCTTGATCCTAGAATGCCTGTGGGGACAGCTAAGGTAATTGTACTATTGATCCTATTAGTTCAGGGAAAGAAACTGTGATCGCTAATATTGTGTGATCTGTTTTGCATGCCTGTATCTTGTAATCTGAGCAACTATTTTGAAGATAACAATATGCAATAGAGTGCCTATTATTAATTTCCTATCAGCTTGTTTTGAAATCCTATATCATTTCTATTGTTTTGTTTTGTTTTTATTGCTTTATTTTCTTTTAATCTTTTTTTGAAATAAAAAAAGAAAAATCAAAAAGATAAGATTTAAGGATAACCAAAAGACATAGGTACAAAGTAGAGTAAGAAAGAATGACCTAAAATGAAAATTAAACAGCAGAACTAGACACACGCTCTTTGTGTAAGCAGGAGCTCTGCGTCAAGTACAGTCGACAGCGCTGTTGGTCCTGGCAGTGCTCGCCTGCAGACTCAGCACGCTGGGCGGCTGGCACATGAAGATCATAGGCTTGAGCTGAGTCTGGGAAATTTATCAACTGAGTGAGATCCTGTCTCAAAATAAGAAATGGGAAAAGCCTGGGCCCCAGCTCAGTGCGAAGGGCCCCATTGCAATCCCCAGTACTACAGTAAAAATAATGACAATAGCAACAACTTCAAAACTATGTTTTAAATGAAGGCAATGCACAGAAGGTGTGACATGAACCTGCTGACCTTTTCAAACTTCCTTTCAGTCCCCTCTGTCCTGCGCTTGCTGCTGTCCTTCCTCTAGCCAAGTTGTCTACGGAGACAATTTCTTTTCATCTTTTACTTTTAGGGAAAGCATTAATCTCGCCAATGAGACTTTAAAACCAAAAACCGTGATGCTTATTTCTAACCCAGATTGGTAGGAAAATGCTTCTGCTTTCTGCAATGGCTTCCTTCTGCGGAATTGTTGGTGTCTTGATGAGGTAAGGGAAGCATTCCTTTCATATGGTAGCTCCTTCTCTAGAGCGCGTGTGATCTCTGGGATATGTTGTGGGTTGAACTGTGATTGTGTCCTCCTGGAAAAGACATGTTGAAATCCTAACTCCCTACTACCTTAAAATATACCCTTATTTGAAAACAACGTTGCAGATATATTATTGTTACAGTGGAGTTTGTGTTGGACTTGGTGGCCTTTTAGTAATCTTTCAAAACAAGAGGCAAGGCATGGAAGGAAAAAGAAAACGCAGGGAGAATGACACGTGAATATAGGGACAGACAGTGGAAGAGGGATCTGTAAGCGAAGGACACTGAAGTTTGCCTGATGTCTTCAGAAGCTAGGAGAGAGATGCAGAAGAGATTCTCCCTCAAAGCTCTCAGCAGGAACCATCCACACTGATCTCTCCGTCCCCATGAGAGCATGAATTTCGGTTGTTTCAAGGCAGACAGTTTGTTCTTTGTTACAGCAGCACTGAGAAGCTAATACAGGGTCTGTGGCTAGCACATACCTTCCCCATACCTGCAGTCTCAGGTGCTCAATCTGTACCACTCTGGCACATTCATTTTTCACAGTAATCTCCATTCCAGGGACCCTGTGTCTTTCCTTTAAGTCTGACCCCTCTAGGCGTTCATAACCATGGAAAAGATGCAAGTTTTGCCTCATCAGGAGCTGGGATATGGCTCAGTGGTTGTGCATTTGCCTAACATGTGCAAGGCCAGGAGTTCAATATCCAACACCACAAAAAATAAGTTTCAGCCTATAAAAATAGAGATGCCTTAATTATCTGGGCAACAGTTTATGCATGCCTAAATATTTCATGACCATAAAAAAGCTATAATACCAATAGCACACAGATTTCTTCTGTGAGGATATTAAAGAAAAAATACTGCTCTACCAGGTGTGTGAAAGTGCAGTAAGGGGAACTTCATTCAGGACCACAGCAACAGGACAACGGCCCACTGCAATCCTCAGCTCAAATCCAAGCACCGCACGGACAAATACGGATTTGTAGACTGGGAGCAGAGAGGGGGTCAGTGAATGGAAAATCACGGAGAGGAAACATGACAGGGTGAAGGGGTTGTGAACAGATTGATCTAAGAAGGTTCTAGCTAAAGACAGGTGGGGTTAATCAGGTGTCACTTGGGGAAGAAGTGGTAGGTGTTCAGGTTTTCAAGAGGGGCTTCTTGCTAAAGTGGGATCTTACAAGGAAGTGCACAGATGGGCCTGTGGGCCTGCGTGAAGGCTCAGGGTCCTAACTGAGGTTTAACCCTGCAAAGAGTCTCTGTCAAGGATGTGCTTACCCTCCAAGAGCCATTTAGCATAGCCATATCCCTGACCTCACCAAAAGATTTACTGTATGAACTCTTAAAGATCCATGTGTATAATAAATCCACAGTTACATTTTTGCATATTTTCTTTATAATATGTACTAAAAAATGAGAGTTTTTGTTTCATGCTTTGAAGAAGAAAATGATTCCCTTATGTGTAAATTTAGTTTCAATCCAAGTTTTCAGTTTCATGAAGCATTGCAAACATTGGGATGAATAATAATGTCATTTTACTCCCAAAGTCATATCTGAAACTGAGATGATTTTAAAAGTGATGAAGCCTTGCTCAACGTTTTTTAATTCACTTAACATTAGGGGCAGCATACTGACCTTACAAACTGTGAGATCCCCTGGGGAAATTTGGGCTGCAGGTTGCAGATGCCAGCTTGGTCCAGGTGATGGAAGGAAACTTTTCACCTGATCTAAGACATAACAAGTTTTATTTCTCTTCTCTCTCTCTGTGCTTTAGCCCTGTCTCTTTTTCCAGCCCCTCAAATCCAGCTTACCTAAGTCAACGTTACTCATCATCTCCAACATAAACCCCTTGGTCTATGCCCAGGTGAATTCTGGCACTTGTATGTAACTTTAATTTATACAACACAATACTTAGATGCAGCCTTTGGTTTCAAAGGGTGCAAGTTCGTGTTTTGAAACACTTTGTTTACCAGCCAAGGATGTTATAATTATCATGAGGGTGGTGAATATTCATTAAAGGATTTTGCGGCAGAAAATAAAAAATACAAGATTTTTTAGTTGAGCAAGTCTTATACTAAAAGAGACAAATACAGTGTAAGAGTTGGGCAGAGGTGATTCTGTTTGCTATGATTAATTGTTTTTAGTTGCAAAATAAAAATTGCAAGTAAAGACTTCACTAGTCATTTTTGCAGTCGAAAGCAACACTCAAGACAGCTGACCTGCAGTCGCATGTGAGGCACAAAGCCCGCGTGAAGGTTACCGCGTGGAAGGCGCCCAGCACACGGCGCTGGTTTCGGAGTTGGTGCCCGTCTTCCCCCGCGATGAGGATGTCTGTGTTTGTGAACCAGCCTCTCAGGGAAGCTAGCGCCCACCCTGCCTAGAGACCGAGGGTAGGGCTGTTATCGCCAGTGGTCACATTCAAGGCGATGGTTCCCAACTACTGGAGAAAGACCTGTGCAGGACTACAAACTAGCGAGAGGCTATGAAGGCCACTTCTAAGGGCAGGGGAAGATTCCCAATTTACAAGTTTTCTAGAATTAATGCTTGAAGGAAATGGAAGGCAAGGGGCAAACAGAGAGAAACAAAGAGGCCCAGTTTGTCAAGCTAAGAAAAACGTAAAACCCATCTAGTAGTAATGGACTTTTGATACACTTTTGGAATTGTATTATTTAATCATTAACTCTTTCAAGTAATTTAAGGAAAAAAGTATATTTATCCCCACTTTACTGAAAAAAATTAAATCTTACAGCGTGAAGTCGCTGACACAAGCTCGTTTGGTGAAAGGCACATTGTGATTTGTCTGTCTAACCGGCATTCACGCATGCGTCATGAAAAAATATCCAAATTCATGACGACGGCTAGCGCTCTACTGCCGCATGTAAATCAAGAAGAAAACCATGCAGGACTGGCGTTAAGGAGGAAGGGAGCACACATTTGAAGGCTTTTTGGAAGTGAGCATACAGGTCTTCATGAGCCTTTATTTGTAGTAGATGAAATTATGTATTAAATCCAAGATTTATGGATTTAAGAAATAAACGAGTAAATCACAGCCACTTTGAAAGAAGGAGTCGACAGGCAGAGTGAGTCGAATTTGATCTGTGACAAGGTGAGTCCAGCTGTGATATGCAGAGGAGAAAAGAGCGAGGGATGAAATGGTTTTGTAGGTTCGGTAGCCACTGGCTCATCAATCCAAACCGAAGCCCCTGGGTGGAAGTGATAGTTAACAACAGTGAGAACTAAGAAGAAAGAAAACTATACAACACTGATTTAAGGAATCAAGTGAGAGGCACAGGGCATTTATGGGTTAGAAGATGAGCTGATGACGGTTTCTGCTTTCTCTCATTTGATGTGAAGGTTTGAAACAATACCAATCAAAGCACCACAAACTTCTGTGGGTGTATGGAAGATTATTAAAAAATTATATGGAAGGGTAAAACCAGAATACAGAAAATAATTTGAAAATGGAGGATAAAGCAGAAACAGCCACTGTGTCTGATCCCGAGACTGCGTATGTAGCAGTGAGACTCAAGAGAGTGTGGTATCAACATAGGGATAGAATCATAGGTAAGTGGAACTTAATATTAAGATCATAAAGAGGCTCATACAAACATAGTAACTGATATTGACAAAAATTTAGAGGTAACTCATTAAAAACTATATAGCTTTGCAGTGAATAGTGTTTGATCAATTTGATATCCACAAGCAAAAAGAGCAATTGTTGACCCAAATATTATACCTTATAAAACATTAACTCAAAATGTATTATACACTTAAATGTAAAACATAAGAATGTAAGATTGCTTGTCTTTTAAAAAATAGAGATTCCTTGGAATCTAAGACTAAAAAACACAGTGTATAGTTTTGATATAAAATCATGATCAATAAAAGAAAAAAACTGATAAACTGAGTCTCTGGAAAATGATCTATTTGTGTGTTTTTATGGGAACTTTGTTCTTTGTTGTTTCATGTTTAAATTAATTTTATTTCATTTTATTGTATTTACTTTTGTTAATCCATGTTGGCAGTACACGATGATTACAGTTGCTGTGGGAAGTGGCACATGCACCTCGCACATCTTGATTCCCTTCTTTTCCCCTCCTCTATTAACCACCTTTTATTTATCCAGCACCAGATTAGTTTATTTCTCTTATCAGACCTTATAAAGTTAATTATAATATATACAGAATGAAAACAAGATTCATAGACCAAAGAACACATAAAACATGTAAGACAATAGGACCGAGTCAAGGCAGACTTTTAGATACATTGCCTACATTGGATTACAATGCCTTTTTGTCTTTTTTCCTATTATCTGTC
>RJWT010009357.1:0-25220 GCA_004365215.1 Cuniculus paca
TGGTCTCGAACTCACAATGATCCGCCTGTCTCAGCCTCCCAAGTGCTGGGATTACAGGCGTGAGCCAGCACGCCCAGCCTTGATTTTATTATACTTGATGGCATGGACAACTATTTTAAAGATAACAAAATATATAATTGCAGCCATCGTGGATATCCAATTATCTTGTTTAGAAACCCTGTATGGCTTTCATTGTTTGTTTTGATTGATTTTACTCTATTCTGTGTGGTTTGCTTGTAATATGTCTGAAGGTGTAGGCAACTATTCTGAAGAAACAAATATTATGGTAACCAATGCTGTTTTGCTGATATCTTGAAATTCTGTATTGCTTACATTGTTCTGCTTTGTTTGTTTTGCTTTGTTTTGTTTTGTTTCTACTGTTTTAGTTTGTTGTATTTTGTTTGATTTTACTTATCCCTAATGGTATAGGCAAGTATACTGCAGATAACAAGAGGCATTATGGTAGCCTTATCGATTGCTTTTTACCCTGTTTCAAAGTCATGTACCATGTTCATTGCTTTGTTTGTTTGGCTTTACTCTGTTTTGTTTTGTTTGGTTGTATTCTTTTCAAAATAAAAATAATTTAAAAAAAGAAATTAAACAATGCCTAAAATTCAATGAAAATGCAGATACAGCATACTGAAACTTGTGGGATGCAATAAAAGCAGTGCTAAGTGGAAAATATGTAGCAATGAATTGCCACATCAGAGAAACAGGGAGAGCACAAATAAACAACTTAATGCTACACCTCAAGTTTCTAGAAAAAGAAGAGCAAGTCAAGCCCAAAGCTCACACAAGAGAGAAAATTATAAAGATCAGAGCCAAAATTAATGCAATTGAAATTAAGAAAACAATACAAAGACTTAATGAATCAAAAAGTTGGTTCTTGGAAAGAATAAATAAAATTGATAAATCTCTAGCCAACCTTATCAAGAAAAAAGAAAGAAAAAAAATTGGGGCAATAAGGAATTAAAAGGATGAAGTTACTATAGATCTCATGGAAATTCAGAAATCATGAATACCTACTTTGAAAATCTTTACTTGCATAGGGTGGAAAACACAGAGAAAATGGACAAATTCCTAGAAATGTATGAATAACCAAAGCTGAATCAAGAAGATATTATAATTTTGAATAACTGAGTATCAGCTACTGAAATTGAAAATGCGATTAAAAACTCACCACAATGAAAAATCGAAGTCCTGATGGATTCGCAGCTGAATTTCACAAGAAACTTAGAGAAGATTTAGCACCAATACTCCTCAAACTCTTCAATGAAATTGAAATGGAAGCAATCCTCCCTAACTCACTCCTGGAGGCAAGGATCACTCTGATACCAAAACCAGAGAAAGACCGAACCAAAAAGAACTATAGGCCAGTCTCCCTAATGAACATCAATGCAAAAATTCTCACTAAAATATTGGCAAATAGAATGCAGCAAATCACAAAGATTATACATCATGACCAAGTGGGATTTATCCCAGGAATGCAGGGATGGTTTAACATACATAAATCAATAAATGTAATACACCACATCAACAAAGCCAAAGTCAAAAATCACATGACCATCTCAATAGATACAGAAAATGCTTTTGGTAAAGTTCAACACTTGTTGATGATAAAAATCCTACAGAAACTCAGAATAGATGGTATCTACCTCAATCTGATAAAAGCCATCTATGACAAACCAAGAGCCAACATTATACTAAATGGACAAAAACTGAAAACTTTCACTCTAAAATCAGGAACAAGACAAGGATGTCCACTATAACCACTCCTATTCAATATAGTTCTGGAAACATTAGCCAGAGCAATTAAACAAGAGAGAGTAATAAAAGGAATAAGGATAAGAAAGGAAGAAGTTAAATTACCACTGCTTGCAGATGGCATGATACTCTACATAGAAGACCCCAAAAACACCATCAAAAGACTACTAGACTTAATAAGCAAATTCAGCAGTGTAGTTGGATTAAAGTCCACACTCAAAAATCAATAGCCTTCCTGTACAAAAACAACAAACTCACTAAGAGAGAAATTATGGAAATAACACCTTGAACAATAGCATCCAGAAAAACAAAATACCTAGGAATCAATATAACAAAGGATGTAAAAGGTTTATACATTAAAAACTATAGAACTCTAAAAAAGGAGATTGAAGAGGACATCAGAAAATGGCTAGGAAAAACAAACATTGTGCTCTTGGTTAGAAAGAACCAACATTATAAAAATTACCATACTCCCAAAACTATTATACAGATTTAATGCACTCCCAATCAAAATACCATTAACACACCTTACAGATCTAGATAAAACATTCCTAAAATTTGTTTGGAAATAGAAGAGACCCAGAACAGCCATGGTAATCCTGGGCAACAAAAGCAAGGCAGGAGGCATCTCAATCCCTGACTTGAAGTTATACTACAAAGCTACAGTGATAAAATCAGCATGGTACTGGCAAAAAAACAGACCTGAGGATCAACGGAACCAATTAGAAGATACAAACACAACTACAAAGACATTCAGCCACCTTATATTTGACAAAGAAGCTAAACATATTCACTGGAAGAAAGATAACCTCTTTAACAAATGGCACTGGAAAAAATGGCTTTCCACATGCCAAAGACTGAAACTAGACCCATGTCTATCACCAAGCACTAAACTAAAGTCAACATGGATCAAAGATCTAAATATTAAAATAGAAACATTAAATCTATTGGAAGACCAGGTAGGTAGAAATCTTCAAGACATAGGGGTAGGCAAAGTGTTCATGAACCAAACACAAACTGCACACAAAGTACTTCAAAGAATCAACAACTGGTATCTCATCTTATTAAACAGTTTTTGCACTTCAAAAGAAATCACCAACAGAGTGAAAAGAAAACCCACAAATTGGGAAAGAATTTTAGCCAGCTGTCCCTCAGACAAAGGACTTATATCTAACACATATAAAGAATTTAGAATCATCAGGTCCCCCAAATTCAAAGACCCAATCCAAAAATGGGTCATGAACACACATGGAGATGAACACACACTTCTCAGATGCAGAAACATAAATGGCAAATAGATACATGAAGGAAAGGAAAGAACTGGGATAGGGGAAAGGAGAAATGGAAGAAAGGAAAAGATTACATGTATGTAGGTTTACACATATAACTGTATGTATGTATGTGCAAGATAGATAACTATACTACTAATCTCTGTTAGTTCATCAAAAAGAACAATTTGTGCTAGCATTGTTTGATTGTTTGATCATTTTTTATGCCTAGATCTTGTAACCTGAACAACTACTTCTAAGAAAACAATATGCAATGGATTAATGAGTGTTGATTTCTTACTTTTTTTAAAATTCTGTATTATTTCTATCCTTTTTTCTGTTTTGCTTTTTAAAATAAAAAAAAAATTAGTGTTATACCTTTGCCAAGATGGTTTTCCAAACACAGGTACTTCTGCACTATGCTATCGATGGTACACTGCACTTTGCCTGGGACGTCTGCATACTTTTTTTCTGTCTATTAATTCCTTTTGATATCTCAAGGTTCACACTTTCTAGACAGTTTTCCCCTGACCTGTATCCCAGTTTATTTTTTCTACTTAAGTAATATTATTACATATTTTTTGTAAAGATGTAGAGAGTATGTATTTCATAACACCAGAAATTCTCTTTAAATAGGTATTTCTTTGGAGAAAATATCCTAAAACTGACTAGTGTAAAATGTGAGACCAAAAATGGTCTGGGTGTAGAGAACACTACTAGGCATGACATAATGGAAGAAATATGTGGTTCTGCCTAGTAAGGATGTAAGAGTCAGAAAGAAAGGATGGGGAGGGTCAAAGCAAAGTAAGCAATATTTAATGAGATCTGACCCCATAAATACCTTCAATTATTGGTCCATTTTTTGAATCTTAAAATGAGTGTATTTCACTCAGAAACCAATGTGGAATGAATTTTTGTGTTCTAGAAGAAGAAAAGAGAGAAAGGAATCTTCAATGTAGGTGCTAGATCGTAAAGATGTAAGCCCTATGACTTTTCAAATACTTTAGATAGCTTACACATAGAATTAGATATATGAGATACTGCTACCTATATCAAACTGACAACTGGGTTACCCTTCAATTAGAGGTTCTATTCTCACCTCTCTTTATTATAATTAATTATGTATACATTTGATTCGCATACTAAATTATGATCTCTTATGGGGGAGGGACCCAGACTTATTTACCACTATATTGTCTTCTGCAGAGAATACAGCAAAATACTTATGAATGAAAACTCAACAAATGCTTGTTGAACTGAATTGAATTGAATTATTGATAAGAGCATTATGAAAATATTCAGAAACTCCAGAGTGATTCATTTCAGACACAGGTTCCAAAAGTCAGTCAAAGTATGAATGGGGCAGATGATAAGAAGATAAAATAAGCCTTTAAGGAAGGATGGGAACAGGAATCCCAGGCTAGATCAGTACACAATGTGAGGTCAAAATGCAAGGAATGTGTCCTGAAGAAAAACTTCTTCCATTAGTTTCCCAAACTTGAAATTACTGATATATTGGCTCAGATAATTCTCTGTTGAGGGATAGGATGTTTACCTATGTATTATACACTATTTAGAAGCATTCCTGGCTTGTACACTGTAGATGATAATAATAACCACAAGCTGTGAAAAGAAATATGCCTTCAAATATTAAGAAAGTGAAATTCACTCCCAATTGAGAATGTCTAGGCTCAAGAATAGGACTCTGTGACACCTCCAGATATAGAACTGGGCCCCCAATTCTAAAGATGGAGTGACTATCATGAGGACAACGTGTCATGAGATATTTGACTAACTCATTCATCTCTATGCTCCTGTGCAATCAGCCACACTACTTTAGTTCCCAAGGTCTTTCATACAGGTCTGTCCCTTGCTGTGCTACACCTTAGCTTGACAATATTCATACCCTGTTGGATTGAACATAACCACTGTCAACTGGCTGTTCTGGCCCATGGCTTCTTAGAACCACTCATTTTGATACTTTAAATGATTCATCACTTTGACATCGATTTACTAAATATTCCATTCAGTATCTGTGCCCCTCAAGTCAGTGGTTCCTGCTCAAGGCCTTTCACTCTCCCAACTCTGCTGCCCTCTCCTGGCTTCCTGCAGCTTCTCCTCCACATGTGTTCTCATCCTGAATATTACAGTGTTTGATAATATAATAACTGCTTTGACATTAAACATCAGCGTGCAATTTGCAGCATATGTATCATCACTAGGGATTGAATCTATAAATAGGAATCACTGAATTCCATTAAAATAGTTTGAGGGTGTATGATGACATATCTTTTTTGCTTTTGGGTTCTCAATATATATAAACTGCCGTTGAAGGGAAAATGGCTAACGGTATCAAGGAAAACGACAGCATTATTTTTGGACTAGTCTAAAACGCACGCCATCCAATAAATGGGCATAATAGTAAACACTTTATAATGTAATATTCTATGGCTTAAGAACCTTAAAAAAAATAAGAGAAACCAGACTACTATCACTGTGGCCATACCACTCATTTAGATAGTAATGCAGAATGGAATGAAAGTGAAGAACAGTAAGACTATAGGGGGTGAGGTCTCCAACCATTCATAAATTGAGAAGAGGTCATTTTTTAAAACTAATCAAAGACAAGCCAATGAGTAACTCAAGAATATCTCATGCTATGTATGAATTACAAGTACTCAGAATTCCTCAGAAACTTCTAATTCTAATTAGAAGTGAGTTGACTTTGAAAATGAGTTATGGTAATCAGTTTCTTATGAGACTTCAGTCTCAAGAAAGCAAGAGCTTTAAACTATTAATTGCCTCATTTTGTAAAAAAGATACATATTTAAATCAACTTAGATTTCTCTATTGACTCTATTTTACACAAAGAAAGAAGGAAAGGGGTAAGACATTCAGGCATGCAACAAGTGACTAATTAGAAACTAAGAAGAATTTAAGATATATTTCATCCTTAAAGCTTTAAGAAGAATTACAACTATTTTTCTATCAGCACAAGAGCTTTATCTCATTTTGTTTTCCAGTTACATAATTAAAAACCATAAGTGAGTTTGCTTTAGTTTCAAATGTGAAAACATTTTTTCTTACCTATATAAACACATACATCTAATCATGAAGCAAAGATAACTCCATTTATTCAGTCAGTCAATTGCCAATATACATTTAGGAAGGGTTTCATATTGTTAGACACTGAGAGTAGCAAGAAATCTTAGTGGAAGTGTGCTGTTTACAGTCCCACCTAAGTAAACCTATAGTCACTACACAGGGAACAGTCACATTTTGTTATTAGATGGCACTCAAATCCCCAACAAACCAGATTGGCCATGGACAGTCACCTGACACAAGGCCAATCTGTCCAGGGATTGGATAGCAGCAATTTTACCTAAACAGATAAGCACAAACCATGAGATTTTTCCCTTAGGACATTTAAGGAAAGAATCCTAGGAGACTGAAGTAATCAACAGTGAGAACTGAAATGTGAGGTACAATGAGTGAGAAAAAGAAGTAAAAGGGATACTAGAATTGTCACGTTCTGAGAAGCCTGTCCTGGTAGTCAACATAGAAGTCCATCTGGAGGGAAAACAGGAACATGCACACTGACCCAGAGGACCAGTAGAAGAAACCTGGAAGTGACAAGAGTAGGAAGTCCCTGGCACTGCCTCATTCCTGTTCACTTCCTATACCAGGCCACCAAATTTTTAAAAATAAACCAAATCACCTTTTTCTTCAGGCATTTGAGTACATTTCTACTCCAAGTCCCTAAATAATAAAGTGTATGCTTCAGAGAGTTATAGACTTTAGATAGCAACAATCTATGGAAAAAACTTAAAAAAAAAAAAAAACAAAGATCCAGAAAATTTCATCCCAGTTTTGAGTTAAAAATCAATTTTGTTACAGACACTAATGTGTCAGACTGGCTAACTTGATAATCTGCTTTATGTGCAAAATTAGGAGCCCTCTACCTCCTTCCCCAGCAGGTCTTACGTTAGTTGCTTGAATTTGCTGAGGTAATTCTGTTTGAATCTGTATTTCCCCATCAGGCTCCTGCCTGAATGGCTTAAATCCCCCACGTTGCTTACCCTGGAGTTATGAACAGGAAATAAAGGCAGAACGGATGGCACCTAAGCAGGCAGGGAGACTAATGTAAGTAAAACACAGAACTGTACTGTGGAATTTCTAATTGGTTTTAATCATATTTAACATCTGTTTCTCTACTTTAGCATATAATTTAGATGAAGCAGCTTAGAAGTCTCAGCAAGAATTCATATTTTACATTTATTGAAAGAGGAGCACTTTCCAAGTGATCAAATTGCTCTCCTAATTCACTCATAATAATGTAGTAATTTGGAAAGTCTTTTATATTTTCCTCATGAAATGTTCTTAATCAGTGGTCCCAGCTACTAAAGATTTCCTGTCTGCCATCACAGCAACAGCAATGGAAGATTATCAACCTGGCAAAATTTCTTAGAATTCTCCCTCTTTGGATATGTCTCTCCTTTTTCATTTGACTGCTGATTTCACCTTTCTTGGTAAAACTTCTCTCTGGAAAGGCTCCAACTACCTCCCATTCATCAGACTCAAACGTGTTCCCACATACTGTCCCTGTCCTCAACGTTCTGAGGCACATACCCTACTGAAATTGAAAGACTCACATTCTACAGCATCAGATGCTTTATAGAAACTCGACCCCAAATCCTGCCTTTCTGACTGTTCCATTTCTGTTACAGAAAGGGAGATTTACCACTTTGGTGTAAGTCAGGACCACAGGTATGTTCTATTTGTTTGGACCAATGTTTTTATAAGTTTGACTTAATGGTTTACAATCCCCTGACTCCCATTATAATCTAGATTTATGACTTCTCTTGAAAACTCAAAAGACCTGGCAACACCAGGCCCACTCATTAAGACTATCTCCCAGAGGTACCCTAATACAGGACCACCCTCCCTAATATCCCTAATCTCTCTAATAGTTACTCATACCCAATGGGCAAGCATGCTCTGACCTCATGCTCACCTCCTACTTTAAGTTACCTTCCTAATGACTATGTTTTTCCAGATCCTTTTTCCTATAATGCCTTCAACCACACCCCCTGCATGTTCTAACTTGAGCTTTCTGATTTCCTTTACCTTTCTAAGAATTCTGTTAATCCCAGGTTTTGAGTATTACCTCATCTGAGATGATGCCTAGATGTACACTTGAATTATTATTTCTCTTCATTCCATACTTGAATTCCTAAGTCTTTCGGTCATCTCCACTCAGAAGTCTCTCACACAACTTAAATGCAACATACCCCAAGTTGATGTCCATCTTGCTCACCCCACAGACCAACCACTCTGGACTTACTTGTTTCTATTATTTTTTCCTTTTCTACCCTGTGTTTCAAACCTCCAAATCAACTTTATATCTATGCAAGTCCTATAAAGCTGGTGCTAAGCTGTTTTAGATGTGCTTCTGTAACACCTCTTTTTTTTTTTTTTTTTTTTTTTTTTTTTTGTACCGGGGATCTATCTCACAACCTTGCACTTGCCAGGCAGGTGCTTGTGCCGCTGAGCTAAATCCCCAGCCCTGCAACACCTCTTTTAATGGCCTTGTGAGAGTTCAAGTTCATATTACCGTAACTTCATTGAATGTATACAGCAAAATCCTGAACTTTTCATTCAATTCTTATGATAGTTACTTAGTGGGACACTGCAATCTCTCTTTCCACAAATACTTCAATCCTCTGATTCATTCTACATGCTACTAAATTAATTGTCTTACTAAGCACAGCTTGATACAGTTAAAACACGTTCCATTTTTCTCTGTTAACTAAGTGAACAACTACAAAAGTGCTAACTCTCCCAGAAGCATCTCCTCACTACTTGTAATGCAAACATCACGCGCCACACTAAACTAAACTACTCACAGCTTCTTAAAAATGTGTCATACTCACTCAACTAGTTGCTAAACCTTTTACTGGAAACTATTCCCAATCATCTGTCCCTTCTCTGCCTTTTAAAAATCTAACACCAATTCATGATCTATTGCAAAATCTTCTTCTTCCTTGAAGATACCCTTGTTTTAATTTTTTTCTGTCATCCATAATAGTTTAATTACACCATTAATTTAACATTAAAGACTCATCCTGGCATGACCCCAAAGGTTTATGATATTGTCCAAATTATCATTTAAGTCACACCCGACAAGGTTATTGAATAGGATCAAGCTGCTTCATTTCTGAATTATCCAATCCTTCATATAGCTACAAAGTATTGACCCCTTTTGGTACATAATCTTGTTTAAGCTACATATGATAACACTATACTCTGAAGCACTTCTTACATGTGTCCTTTTACAATGGAAAAGAATATTGATCGTAGTGATTTTGGGGGACACAGGGATTATAAGCTTTCTGGACTATGAAGAATGCACTATACTTCTCTTAAGGCATGAGCCTCATAACTCAAGCCCCAGCAACATTGTATCCTTGTCCAATCACTCAATTTTCTTAGGACAAAAGGCAGTATCTCCTGTAACAGTCATCATAATGCCAAATACATAGTAAGCACTCAGTGAACACTGAAATGATATGAAAAGAAGTAAACATTTTATGCGCAATTTTTTTTCCCAAAACCAAGTTTGGAAGAATTCTATCAACATGGCAGCAAAACGTATGTCACTACATTCTTCAATAAAGGATCTCTTGTGAATTCTTAGCACCTCTTAGTGAACGCAATGTGAAACAAGAAGAATCATTACTGTGGGCCACACATCTCAGGGCACATAAGTTAAAATCTAGTGTTCAGAATTCTTCTTGACTTAGCTGGTTTAAGAAGTCACTGGATGGAAAACCATCCTAGGGAATAAAGGCTTGACAGGGAAAATTTCATTTTTGCAGAATCTACTCAGCCTGTGACTCCCTGTTCTAATTTCCTTCTACCATGCTACATTTTATTTAAACTGTTGGCATTTGAAAGGTCCCTCTGAATAATTGATGATTTTCCATAAATATGTAGGGAGCATTTTTGCCAACAACAAGATCCCCACTTGGTGAGCTGGTCAGATTAGAAATTCAGTTTTAAGTCCAAACCCCTTTCAACCTGAAACCTTCTGTCAGGTTGGAAAAGAGTGGTCAGACCTAGTCAGCATTTGGCAAGAAAATAGCCATATATAATTAGGAAATATTTCTTAATGCTGCAACTATCACTCATTTAAATGAACAAAAGCCACTTTGGGAATTATTCTTGTTGCTCTTTTGCAGAGCATAATCACTGTATATAATATTGCTACATTGCAAATTTCATATCTGAACATAAGGGACAAGGTATTGAGATCATGGGTCTGTTTTATTTGACTTTGTAAAAAATGTCACTTACCCATATCTGATAAAGTCTAAAAAGATATATCAAAAGTACATTTTCAACCAATATATGAAAAAAGCATAAAGAACAAAGGATTAGATAATCTTTTCTCATGCAGATATTTTTGACACATAATAGTATCAAAGTTTTTCCTTTCAGTCCTTATTTATAATCATAATTGACTGGGTCACTATGGGGATGTTTTTTGCTAACTATGAACTAGACTTCTGATCTTCAAACTTTGCGGAAGCTAACTCCCAAATAAAGACAATCTAACTATTGTTTTGACTGCCATTAGAGCGAGGTTCCTTAGCCTTTACTAGGCCATCAGCCACTTTGGGGAATCCTGTGAAGCTCTTGCATTTATTTCCAGAAATGTTCCTAAATCGTAAGATACAGTTAACAGAATTACAAAGGAAACCAATTATATCGTAAGGATTCATGTCATGAAGATTTTTTTGAAGGTCTGATGTGTAGTAATCTATGTGCTTCGTAATCAATGCAGTAAGTAACAAGATCTAAAATATTCATCTACTAATATAATTTCAAAAGTAAGGATGGTATTTCAAGATAGCTGCATCAACAGCAATGTGATATGCAAATATCTTGTGTCAGAGTTACAAAAACCACTCACTACTACAATAGGGATTTTTGCCTACTTCATGACAGATGAAAATGTGAAATTTTAGCATAAGGTTAGTGAAACGACATACATAAGTTTTTTTCTATGTGTCTCTTGCTGCAAACTCGAGCATCATAAATGGGGAGAAGAAATTGCCTGTATATGCAGGCTGTAAAACTGTGGCACCTTTTATTCCATTCATTAAATGAAATGATCCATAGGAATTTTTTGGCATATCTTCCCTGTTAAGACTTTCATTAAGTCTATAGATTCTTATATAACATTAAGATTATCTGATTTATTTAGGCTTCCAACCAGAAGTCTGAATCTGGTCCAGATATTCTCTGTGCCACTTATATATTCTTTTGGAAAAAGAAAGACACACGTCCTCTGAAGTTTTAGTTTCTACAGCCAGAACAGAACTACTGCCTTGACTTATTCTTAGGCAACTGGATGAGCACGCAAGAATAAAAACTTTTATTTAGCATGCTATAGTGTTGCATACAGGGTTTCTGACAAGTAAAGATCTAAGCCATCACTTTGCAATCGGCAAGCCCCATAAAATCACATTTTAACTTTAAGCCCAGATACAAATCAGTGGACTTACTGTGAACAAGGACCAATATATTGAAATAATCTTTCAAAAATCATTCATGGGATGAAATTCTTATTAGGTTCTACATAGAATTTGTAAAAAACACAGGCATATATTTTTAATCAATTGTGCCAAAATATCTATGGAGTATTTCTTTTTTACTAGCTATTGAGGAATATCAGAAGAATATAAAATGGATTCCTCTTGATTGCAAGAAGCCAACCATCTAGGTGTAACAGTTGAAAGATGACCGTTTTACCTCACTTTGTATTTTAGCACCCAGTTGTGAACCCTAAATAGGGAACCTATCTCTACCACAGTGGTTGCCGGAGGGGAAATCAGTTGCAAGGGAGATTGCAACTGAAGAGCTATTTCAAAACTTGTAAATTTCAAAACTAATTTCCTCCTTGGGATGAATTTAAATAGGGGCTTTCATTCTCTGTACTCATTATAGTCTTGATGCACATTAGAAGAAGTTTATAATACAGTGATAGCCCCACAACCTTATCAATTTTTCCTCATTACCTTTGACTAGATATAAGATGACTTTAAACAATTTGAAAGGAAACCTACTTTGCTATTTCTTCTTTATTTACTTAAGATTATCTCTATATTTTCCAAAGTTCTTTCTGCCAAATAATTACACAATAAAAATGGTATTTTTGTCATATCTAAATTATGTTGCAAAGGGCCGGGGATTTAGCTCAGTGGCCTAAGTGCCTGCCTGGCAAGCTCGAGGTCATGAGTTCAATCCTCAGTCCCGCAAAAAAAAGTTTTGATTTTATTAAGTATCAAGATACGAACAACTACTTTGAAGAAAATGAGACACTGTGGTAGCCATAGCTGATTTCTTATCTTCAGGTTCTGAAGTCCAATAATGCTTTCATTCTTTGACTTGATTGGTTTAAGTCTGTTTTCTACTGTTTGATTGCAATGTGTGAGAAGATAATGAATGGCTTTTTTGAGGAGAGCAGGGGACATTAGGGTAGCCATTGTTGATTTCCTGTCATTATGTTTTGAAGACCTGTATTGCTTGCAGTGTTCTGTTCTGATATGCTTTGTTGTGTTTAACTCTGTTTTGTTTTGTTTTGTTCTCTTTAAAATAATAAAAAAAATTATGTTGCAAGGTTACTATTTTGGAAGGCGGGAACAGAAAGAGATTCATAGCCCTAATGCTAACATCCCTGCCTGATGAAAGTTTGAATGACATTTCTATTGGCTCTTTACATTGTTTCATTATAATGAAGTGAATTTAAGAGACCACATCTCAACACATGGAGCAAGGGCATGGTTCATATTTTTCTGACATGGTTCATATTTTCCCTCTACCAGCTATAGAGGAACTGCTTGTAATGATGTCATGTATACATTTTATAATTTACTCGATCCAACAGCTTTGAAAAGGTAACTATCTTTTTTTAATTTGGAAGATTCCTTTCATCTGAAAACTTGCATATAAGACATTATTAGTATTTTATTTACACTGCTTAAAATTTACATAATTCTAGTTTATATATTATGTAATTGTGTTGCATTTACCATCAAAATCATTATTGCAGTTACTTTAAGCATCAGTTCCCCAGCCACTTTGAAATGATTCAAACCCTCAACCGTGTCACTATGTCAGGAATTTACAACTGAAAGTTGACAAAATGGTTTCTACTATTTTATCTCTTTTAAACATCATAATCATTGTGTTCAGTATGCAAGAAGTTAAAATACATTATTTGAATAAATTGAGGTTCATCAGGCTTTGTTTCAGTGAGAATAGAGCAAGGAGTTCCTGATTTTAAATCTGGAGTCCTTTTTTCACTAAAAAACAAAGACAATGAAAAAGAAAGGAAAGTGCATAATTGCATCTGGTGGATGAATGAACAATAACTGCTATGGTCATTTGAAGGAGCCTTCTGAGGTACAGTGTTCAAAAAGGTTTTAGGAAAAAAAATAACTCACATGTCTCTCAGGGCTTTGACAGAATTGTCCAAGGGCACAACTTGGTTCATAGGAATGGTATATAGCAAAACAGGGGTCAGAGAGAGTAAATGGAAGAAAACTGAATAGCAAAGAGTCTTTCAAAGAGGACCATTATTTATGGCATGTCAGTGGAGTGACAAATGGAGACATTAACACAGTAGTAAATGACAGTTGGGACAGCTGGTACCTAGAAACCAGGATGCGCTTCAGTTGGTCCTCTGCAGTGATGAGATCTGCCATGGTGTTCTACACAGTATCAGAGAAAGAGTCTTAGGCTTCCAACCAGAAGTCTAAATCTGGTCCAGATATCCTCTGTGCCACTTATATATTCTTTTGGAAAAAGAAAGACACGCGTCCTCTGAAGTTTTAGTTTCTACATCCAGAACAGAACTACTGCCTTGACTTATTCTTAGGCAACTGGATGAGCACACAAGAAAGTGTGCCATGTGAGAATTCTGGGGTCATTAAATTGCTTTATAAACACAAGAAGTATCTTAGTTACTTTTCTCATTGCTGAGACAAAATACCCAATGCCCAAGGTTAAGTAAGGGAAGAGAGGTTTATTTAACTCAGTTTATAGACGTTTCAGTCTGTAATTAGGGGCTCCAAGGTAGGGTGGCATGGCAGACAGGCCTTGCAAAAGGGGAAACATTCATAGCAGGCAGAAGGTAGCAAAGCAACAAGGGACTTTAACAGCATCTTCCTGCCCCTTTTATGCTCTGTCTAGCTACTGGGATCAGGATGATGCCAAACCAAACAGTGGGCTGATGCAGCAATCACACACCCTTGATCTGAGCATCACACCATGAATCAATCACACACTCTAGATTCAGCCACCTCTGAAAATGTCCTACCTATGACCACATGAGACTTTGGGAGACATCTAAACACAAGCCATAACATGAGGTGTCTATGAGAGTGCCACAAAATCTCAGTGAATGAATGAGCCTTCTGTATTAGCACCATAACTGCTAATAGAGAGCAAACAAAACAAAACCCTTTGTTTCCCTTGTATTCCTAACAAAAGTTTCTTTTTGATGTGGTTACAGAAAGTCATACAAATGCCCAAGAGTGAGTAAAATGGAAATGAAATTTCTCTTTTTGCCTCTCATCCTGTCATATTCCCAGAATAACCACTATCACCATTATGGTATATGTCCTTTATTAGGCCGGACATCTGTAGCAGCATGATGATGGCAGACAGATAACACACAAATGCCTTCCTTGGTTCCACATGAGAAATGATACACACTCTTCATCCTGACCATGGCTCTGAGTGGCATAATGTAAATGTTAATGGTGACCAGAGTTGAGTCCAGTACTTTGCATATATCTTGATTGCTTTACATAGGTATACCTGGAAGTTTCCATTATCTGGATGCCACTTCCCATTTCTGACAGAGAAGATGGATGATTTGCTGTCTTCAGACTGATTAGTGGCCATTTCAGCCACCTGTGGGATGTGACTCTTTTCCCTCACCAGCATAGGAATGTCAGGGCCAGAGGAGCTTGGCTACCTTGGGGTCGGCCTTGTAAATCAGGCCTGTGCAATTCAATGCAAGAGTATGACTTCCCAGAGGAAGCCAGTTGGCTCATGCTGCCAGGGGTACACTCAACTCTTGATTTATGTATCATTTCCTGGAAAATCAGGTGCAAAATCCAACTTTGTAAATTAAGACTTTTTATTCAGGATTTATTGGAATGATTTTAAAATCTGCTTCAAGACTTGTAAATCTATACTAGGATTTGTAAATCCATTTAAGGATATGGAAATTAATTTTTGGACTTATAAAACACTAAAAACCATTTGGCTACAACTACATTAAAAAGAAGAGAGACTTATAAATCAAAAGCAGACGGCTAAGATTTGCTGGCAGCATCCATAAATTCTGAGTTTGTAGCTTCACATGAGTACTGATTTATAAAGCCAACTTGTAAATTATCAAAAAAAAGTACATTTTTATTCTAATTTGAAATACTACACAGCAGCATCAAGATGATACCCAATTGATAAGCTAACTGTTTCAAAGTAATGGTAATAATCTATTTGGACTTGAAGGGTTTTATTTGTGGAACCAAAAGGTATTTGTTTGAAAATCAATGAGGTAGATGGTCTATGTTTCTACATGACCTGCAATGAGAGAGCTAAGGAAGTCTGAGACCATACACCAAGTGTGATACTTAACTTTATGTCAACTTGACCAGGCTAAGGGACACCCTCATAGCTGGTAAAATATAATTTCTGGGTCTGTCTATGAGGATGCTTCCGGAAAAGACTAGCATTTTAATCAATAGACTGAGTGAAGATTGCTTTCATCAGTGTGGTCAGATATCATTCCATCCACTAAAGGTCCAAATAGCACATATAGATGGGAGAGGAATTATTTATCTATCCCCTTGAGCTGGGACATACTGAGAGAATATCCTACCCTTGGATATCAAAGCCCAACAACCTCAGGGCTTAAAACTCTAAGACTTCCAACAATACTCCACCACTTCAACCCATTCCATATTGCCTGCTAGTTCTCAGGTCTTCAGGTTCTCAACTGAATTTTACTACCAGTTTTCTTGGATATCTAGCTTGCAATTATACATATGACAATTCCCGTAATAAATCTTGTCTATTTACCTATCTATCTCTATATACATCATCTTCTCTCCTGTTATTTCTGTTTCTCTGAAGAAATCTGAGTAACAAATTCAGTACAGCATGGAAAACCACTACATTAATTCGTTTTGAATGTAACTGGAAGTATTTAATGATTGTCAATCTCCATAGAACCCCCCAATTCTGGATACTTTGTCTATTACGTCACATCAGATTTTATTTTTTTGAGTGAAAATATTGCCCATGTAGGTTGATCAGAGCCATGAAAATTCTAACTTTAGAGCAGTGCTTTTCATTCAGGCCAATTTTTCCCTCAGGGGACATCTGCCAACAGCTAGAGATATTTCCTGTTATACTAACTGAGGGACTACCACTGGCATTCAGTGAGTAGAGGTCAAGGATAGCTGTTAAGCATCTCCAAGTACACTAAGCAGCCACACACAATAAAGAAGTATCTGACCAAAATGTCAGTAGTGTAGAAGTTCTAGAAGCCTGACATGTGACATAGAGGAATATTTAGCACAATCCAATGAAGAATTAGCCCATCAGGACTCTAGCATCTCTGGTTCCAAAGATTCTGTCATCCAGGATGATGATATAGGCATTCTTACTTATTCATTTATTCCAGAAGAATATGTATAACATTCATAATGTAGCAAATCTAATAGATCACATTATCAATATTTGTTGTTACCTCAAGTGTGTGCTATGTATGATCAGCAGATTTTCTACAGAAACTGAAGTTACAGAATTTGGTGACATTATATTATTTGACTGGAAAGACCCACTCATTTTATTTGAAAACAAGTATGTGGGTTAGGAAGGGAATGTAAGGCAAGAATTCTTTCCAGCTTTGTTCAACAGTAGTCTAAAACAACCCCATGTAGTGAGCTCCTAGGGAACCTGAGACCCTTTTGATTATATGGTGTTTTGAATAAAATAAAACAAATTCTATGTTCTTTTATTCTGACATGAAAACGATTTCTAAATGATCACCTTGGGTGTTCTTTCCCTCTACTTATTGTTGTGTTCTTCCATTTGAATTACTGCTCAGCATCACCTCAGAAGCCAGCTGAATATTGGCCAATTGTAAGAAGACAGTCTCATATTGAGATTGTAGTAGCTCTCCCAGACTTGCTGTATTTGTAGACCTGGCCATTATAAGAATCCTAAAGACAGAAACAGAACTCAACATTCAAGTAATGCATTTGAAGCACATGGTGAAGTATATTGTATAAATGCAAATGAAGAGAAATATGGCATTGTAAGAGCTCAGCCACTTGTGCAATTAGGAAGGAAATCAGGATTGTAGAGAACAGCATCCAGCTGAGCACTCAATTATGCATATAAAAATTTTTTGAGGAAACTTAGTGTAGTAACTTAAATTCCTGGCAAGTTTAAATTCAAAATATTTGAGAAACAACTAGTATAACTGCAATCATAACCCACCTCACCTCTGCACACATTTCCCATTGTCCTAACACAGTGCACAATATTTTCTTCAATTAGAGTGTTTTGTTTTATTGAATACATAATCCATGGATCTAACTCAACACTCAAGCTCATTTTTCTTGCCATAGAGTCCACAAACATCAAGGTACACGAAGGCCAACAATTCAGCAATGATGAGGTGGAGGGGTCTCCATGAAATTATTTGTGTTGCTCAAAAGCACTTGATGTATAAATATAGATGGGAAAGAATCAAGAAAACACTGGATTTCTTCATTCTACATAAGACAACATTAAGCAATATAAAAACTGATGCTAAAAGTAGTGACCTCAATTTGTACTGACTTATTATCTAACAAATGAGTACATAAGAAAAGGATATAAGAGTGATCCTTAAAAAAATGCAAGAGTTAGTACTTCTTGTCTGATAGCCAACTCTTTTGTTCCCCACTTCATCTCAATAAGCTTCTCCTGCTGTTCAGGATCCCCGTATGAACCATACCTCCCATTCGAGCAAATACCCCCCACCCATGATTTTTTTTTTATTGAGACAGAGTCTCCCATGTAGTCCAGGTTGTCCTCAGGCTCATGGTCTTCCTATCACAGTCTCTGGAGTGCTGGGGTAGCAGCCGTGCGCCACCACACTCAGCATCCACCATTCTTTTAAAACTTTTTTCTGTACAACTAAATCTGCTAGAATTTTGATGTATAGCCTTCTGGTCCATGATTCATTCAGCAAATAATCATTCATCCAGTATTTATTATGAACCTAGGACTTCTTAGACCTTGTTAAGTGATGGGATACAAAGATGAGTAAGTCACTGTCTGGTACTGAGACACAAGCATCCTAATGAAAGACCAATGTCCCACGTAACGCATCTCATGTGCTGAAATAAAAACATTTCGGGGTACAACAGGAGCATGGGAGGAGGTAAGATCTTCAAAAAGTGGCTGTGCTTAAGCTAATTCTTAAAGATGAGTAGAGTACAGAGCAAAGTTTAGCAAAGAAGTGGTGGGAAGAACATTATAAATGAGAAAACAGCCAGGGACAGGGTCAGACAAAGGCTCATAAGGAAGGTAGTGCTGAAGAGTATTAAAAATAATTTGCATAGCTGAAGCAAAGTTTTCATCTGAGAGGGGAGCAGGGCTTTTTTATTTTTGTTTTGCTTCAGGGAGGAGAGGAGTTATCAAAATAACCTGAGAAGATATACCAAAACATATGCCCTGTGGTGATCAGTTTTGTACCAACTTGGGTGAGCACTGTACCCACATATTTGGTTAAACATTACAGGTGTCCCCATTTGTAGGAGATGCATTCTAAGATCCCCAATGGATGCCAAAAATCACAAATAGCACTGAATCCTATCCATACACAGTACTATGTTCTTTCTTTCACACACACACCTATGATGTTTCACTTGTAAATTAGGGATAGCAAGAAATAGACACAATAACTAATAATAAGATAGAACAATTATAGCAATACTCTATAATAAAAGTTATATGGATGTTTTCTCCCTCCTCTCCTCATTCTCTCCTCCCTCCCAAAATCTTCTTTTAGTATATATGCCCTTCTTCCTCTGATGAAAAGATGATATGATGCCTGCGTGATAAGGTGAAATGAGGTGGATAATATAGGCATTGTGACATAGTGTTAAACTAAAATCTAAAGGTTATTTGAACACAAGCACTGTTATAACACAATAGTCCATCTGGTAACCCAGACGGCTGACTATTAAGCAGCTAACCAATAGGTAGGACATAGTGTGGACATGCTGGATGAGGGGATGATTCATTTCCTGGGTAAAAGAGAGCATAATTTTATGATGCTACTCAGAATAGCATGCAATGTAAAACTTACTAGTTGTTTATTTTTGGAATTTTCTGTGTAACATTTTATAGCTACAGTTAACAATGCATAACAATGAAAAGTGAACCACGGGGGAAAGGGATTCACATATCTTGGATGTTACTGAAAGTGTTTTTAAATGAGAGTACATT
This sequence comes from Cuniculus paca, assembly GCA_004365215.1. Lineage (NCBI taxonomy): Eukaryota > Metazoa > Chordata > Mammalia > Rodentia > Cuniculidae > Cuniculus > Cuniculus paca. Next base: position 19,623 of record RJWT010009357.1, read on the forward strand.
TTAATGGATGGATTCCAACTAAAACCAATGGCTCTCCATACTATGGGTGGGCCTTATACAATCAGTTGAAGGCCTACATAGAGCAAACCATCGACCTCCTTCAAGCAAGAGAGAGTTCTGCAGCAGTCAACCTTCAGACTTGCACTGTAGCACAAGCTCATTCCTAGATATCCAGCCTAATGGTTCACTCTGCCTGCTTTAGACTTAACTTTCATAGTTTCATAAGCCAATTCCCTAAACAAAACTTCTGTTCTGTACATATACATATACCCTTGCTTCAGTCTCTCTGAAGAACTGTAACTAATACATATGTTCAACCAAAAAGAAACTGAATCTCTGTACCTGTGAGTAACTTTGGAAATCAAACTGCAGAGACAGTCCAAGAAAATGGGTTGAAGCATGACAACTAGATCATCCAAAGATGTAATTACTGCCATGTTATTAGTAATATATTTTCTTTCTTGTGTCTTCTCTTTTCCTTTGAAATACATATGGAGAGAAATAGCCTACTTTTTATATCAATTTGGTGAGTGACATGGATTACACAATTGCCCAAGTTTCTTATGGCAGCTCAAGAAACAGCCTTAATTCAGGCAATACACAAGAAATACAAAAGAAACTAGGGATGTAGAAACTCCATATACTAAATCATTAAATTTAGAATAATTCAATATTGACTTTACTGGGACACTTTTCTTGTCATCAAGATTAATTAACCTTATGAATAGTCAGGCACAGAGAACATTACAGGAACTCCACTAAATCACATCCAAAGTAGAGTGGCTAAATATAGCACCTAAGTATAGGGTTTAGGGAATGATCCAGGGACTATACTAAATACGGGCAATATTTTCTCCTGAATCTTCAAAGAAAAGTCTTATATCTTAATATAAAGTTTTTCCAGTTTCTCTCAGGGAGATAGAAAATGATCTTAACTGACTACCCAAATGTTTCCTGCAACATCTTTTGGTCTTAACCATGTCAAAACCAATAGGAAAGCAAATTTATGTGGAAACGAATCCATGTAAGTAATGCAAGAGGGGAAAGACAGATAGATGTCTGCTCTCAGATTATTCAGGGCACTAGCTCCTGTAACTTGAAGCATGTAAATCTGTGTTAGATTCCCCAAGGACTCTGAGGGAAGGCTAGAGAGCTCTCCTCAGTGAATGTTAGCTAAATCCCTCATGCCTGCTCAACAGAAGCCTCTGTCTACAAGGGAGAGAAATTATGGATTGAAAAATGTTCTTTTTTAAAACTCTGGTCATATTGTTTGGTGAAATGATAAATGAATAGGTTTTTCTTGGCAAACTATAGTAATTAGGCCATTCCTCATTTCTTTATTGGAGGCAGACCTAGATATTTAATCATCATTATGTGATCATTTGATTTTAGCAAAGCATTACAATTTGAAATATACATTTACCTAGCCTTCCATCCCCACTTTTTAAAGTTAGTGATGAAGGGAAGCCATCATCTGAAGTTTGGGGAGAAATAGGGCCCTAATTTTAAATTTTACACAATTTTAAAAACTTTTTATTTCAGTAATATATGGTATTATAGTAATACTTTATCAAATGTGGAAAATACATAAGGCACAAGAAAAATTAATATAATCATCCATCATTTCACTTTCTGAGAAAACCACTATTGTTAATATTTTGGTGCGTTTCCTTTCAGCTTTTTAAAAAATATTTCATTTAAAAATAATATTCATGAAGTAACAAAATTTAGGCTACTACCAGACACACAGAAGTTTCAATAAAAGCAGCAGAATATGGTTACTTTAAAAAGCAATCTTGAAAACTTATGAAGCATTTTCATATTAATCACTGACCAAGCAGGGCCACAATATAGAATTAAATTTTTCTTATCTTTGTGCCTGAAATCAACTAGGGGAAATAAATAAAAACCAATTAAGAACTCTGAAGGAATAAATATCTTCAAAAAGCATAAATCTGTAATTTCCCCACAGAACAGATTTATGATCTAAACCCATTCTTTTCAACTTAATACATCGACTCTTCCATAGGCTGGTAAAAAGCAGTTAACTAACGGCATCTTCCATCCTCAGTGATAAGACCTCCTGCAATAGGATCAATAAGACCCGCTTTCATAGAACTTTTTTCTTCTCCCATAACCTCAAAAATCGTTTTGTGGCACAATGATCACTACAGGGAGGAAAATAAAGAGATGTTGAATCTATCAAAGTTTCTCATAGCAAGGCTGGTTTATTTCAAACTATCACAGCATGGTGGTTAACAGCTCGGGAACAGCCAAAGGATGGAAGTAGAAGGAAAATGAAACTGAAAGATTCCCTTCTTTCTTTTCACGGAGCTTCAAAGCTAAAAAGGAGTAAGATTTGTATTCCAAGCATTTATCATCTAATTTGGTGCTGAGAATTTCATACTAGGTTTATTTTTTAATCTTACTCTTAACTAAAAGAGGGATTTTAAAAAATGCCTCTAGTTCAGTGTCAATTTAGAAACTATATTAGTCAGCTTTCCTGTCACTGAACACAATTCCTGACACAATTTAAAGAGGAAAGGTTTAATTATGCCCACATTTCAGGAGCTTCAGGTCATGGATGGCAGGCTCCAGGGCAGGAAAATCAAGGTAGAAGAGTATAGTAAGCAAAGTTCCTCATTTAATGGTGGCCAGGAAGCGAAGGAGATGAGTAGTACCAAAGAGGAAGAGGCAAGAGACCATGGCCACATCTCCATGATCTACCCAGAATACCCAGAAAGGAGCTCTCCTAATTTGCTAAGCATTTTGCAATCCAATGAAGTTGATAATCAGGATTAATCATCACAATTCACCCCTTTTCAATTGTCTCCTTAAACCATACTTAATCCCAAATAAAAACAACAGCAAGTTCATAATTCCATCTAACATAATACAACTATTTCACACACAACCAGAAATAGCATCCCTTTCCCTATAGCCTCAAAAGTTTCAGCATTTATCAAAAGTTCAACTCCAAGTCTCTTTTGAGATCCAAGGCAAACTCATAATTGCAACCCTCTGTAGAAATGAAAATCAAGTTACATAGTTCCAAGGTACAGTGGAACAAGGTGAATATTCTGTTTTCAAAATGAAGAAACAGAAAATAAAACTAATCAAACCAAAGCAAGATTGAAACTTAGCAGGAAAAATATGAAGTCCTATAGCTCCATACGTAGCATCTAGGACATACAGTGGTAAAACGGGAGTTTCAAAGGGTTTGGGCAGCACCATCCCTATGGACTTACCAGTTGCAGCCCACATGCTCTCTTTCTTGGGCTGGCTCAATTCAAAGTCTTCAGCTTTCCTCAACAGAAATTCCATGTTTACTGTACCTCCAATTTCCTGGGACTTCCACAGCACTTTTGGCTTCATTCCCACAGCTTCATGCACTGCCCTTTCAGAGACACACTGACTAGCTACCCAGGCCTTATTCTGAAATCAGGGTGGAAGCCTCCCTGATCCCACAACTTTTGCATTCTGCATGCCAGTAAAACCAGCATCACATGCACAATACCAAGGTTGTTACCAGTGTGATGAAAGCAGTACTGAGGCCTCCCTAGATAATGACTGTATTTGTCTCTGAGTTCCTAGATGTCTGAGCACAGTGAAATAAATCCTATCCATCCAATACCCTAGGAGACTCTTCTCAAGCAAAGGTACCAGGGACTCTCTTCTCAAATGAAAGCTTCACACTTTTGCACCTTTGAGCTTGTGATGGGTAGTATCTTGCTAATTTCCTGACATGCCCTCAAGTCATCATTCTTCTTGTTCCTATACAAAGTGCTCACTTTCTTTTTAATGGTACTAATCTCTTTAGCAGCTATACCTCCTTTAGCCCAAATTTTAGATAAGATTCATTTGGGGCCAAAACATAAGTTTCCATATTTTCTGTTCTGCCTTTTCTCCCAATTCTCATTAAAAAGCAACCTGCAATTCCCACACACTGGTCTGTGTGTTGGGCTATCTTAAAATATCCTCAATCAGATTAATTAGTCCACCAAGCTTAGTCCTAGTCTTCTGCAAAGTCTCAGGACATGAGCCAAGTGAAGACCTCTATCCCAAAGGCCAGTGGAATTCTTGTTCCCAACTGACTCCTAAGCCTAGTTTTTAACGATACACATTTCTGTCAGTATTTGTTCTTTACATTTCTGACTAGAAGCACCTATCAGGCTCTGCTTTCCTATAGAGAGCATATTCATTGACACAAATGTACATATTAAAAGTCAGAAGATATAATACTTTTATACCCAGTTTCTGTTAGGTTATTTATATACATCATTTGTTTAAGTAGCAATTCAGTCAAAATAGTCAAATCATCTACTGTGTCAAGATAGCAGGAGAGTCTTCACAACTGATATAGTAGTTAACAATGATTATTAAATAGAAATACTGGCAGCGGCTGCTCTGAGCCTGGCTTGATTGGGGATGCAACCAGTGAATTCCACCTAGCCATTCAGCTTGGGACTTCACCAGAAGCCCAGTGCGGGTTTCTGTTTGTGTCTGTCCCCCATTGGCCTGAGCCATTCGGGGCATCTCTGGGGTCCTGCCTAGGCTCCATGCATTCACCTGGAGTGGCCTGGCAGCCGCTTCTCTGGCTCTCACTTGGGTTGGGGGTGCATACACCAAATTCCACCTGGCTGTGCAGGTTGGGACCTTGCCAACAGACAGGTAGGAGTCTGCACCCCTCCCCAATTGGCCCGGGAACTTCAGAGTTTCCCTGGCATCCTGCCTGGGCTCTGCCCAGACACCATCCAGCATCAGAACAGCCACAGTGGTAGTCTTGGCTAGAGCTGAAGGAGTGCATTGTGAGTATCACCTAGCCTTGGCGCCTCAACTGTGCACGTTGGATTCACCTCCCACAGTGGAATACAGGAAAATGACAAAACAAAAGAGCAAAATGCAATCTTGCACCTCCACTCCTTCCCAAACAAGCCAAAAAGAAACAGACACAGAAGACAATACGAGCCAAACACCTGAAAGTTCTGAAATGATAGCAACTGAAGTAAAGAAACAACTCTATGAGACTTTAAAGGAACTGAGGATAGAAATGATCTTCCAGGTAAAACAAGAGATGATGAATGTAATGAAAGAGATGCTGAGCACATCTAAAGAAGATATAGTTGGAAAAATAGAGGAACACTGCAAAAGGATAGAAAACTTGAATGAAGAATACCAGAAAGAAGTAGAATGCATATAACAGATTCAAAGAGATATCCAGGAAATCAAGAATGCCATCGAAAGCTGGCAAAGCCACCTCAATGAATGTGAAAATAGAATTTCAGACCTAGAAGACATGATGGCAGCTAGTGAGGAAGAAAGGAAACATCTTTTAAAAATAACAGGGAATCAGGAAATAGCAATTCAGCAGTTGCAAGGTAACTCAAAGAAAAACAATGTAAGACTAATAGGTGTAAAGGAAAAAGAAGGAGAAAACACAAATGATATAAAATCACTATTTAAAGAAGTCATGGCTCAAAATTTCCCAAACATGGGAAAGGAAGCTGACATACAGATAAGTGAAGCATATAGAACTCCAACTACCCATAACCAAAATAAATCAACACCCAGACATATAATTATCAGCATTCCAGAAAT